>JBBMFX010574736.1:0-14500 GCA_037832545.1 Rhabdalestes septentrionalis | reverse complement strand
CACGATTTGTTACACAGGCTTACAATCACAAACTGTGTAGTAAGACTGGAAGTGTGGCAGTGGAAGGAGAGGATATGGGTAATCTCACATTGTCAGGTGACATGTTCTAGCTCTACAAAGAATGTGACTGGCTGGCATAAGCCCACAGGCTCCTCCCCCACAGGCCTCTAGTCAATGCCACCCACGTCAAGATCACATGATCATCTGGCCCTGCTGCCTCTCTCACTCAGAGACACACACACACACACACACTCCCTTCTCTGGCCTGTTCCTCAATCACCCTCACTCTTTCTCTACTGCAGTTACTCTCAGGATGCTCTTCTCCTCAATGTGACCTGAGCCTGCATACTAAGCCTCGTCCTGGAGGGAGGAGAACCTGAATACCAAAGTAAAGAGGTTTGAAAGGAGGAACAGGAGAATGCGTGTCTAAACTGAACTACTGGAGGATAGTGGGCAGTACAGTCGACCCCCAAAATTCAAGGGGGTTCCGATTCAAGAGCACCCATGTATAGTGAAAAACGTTTTTTATAGCGTAATCCCTAAATATGCCCCAAATATGCCCCCAAAACACTTCATATTTTCTTTAAGTTTGGTTCATTAAACTGAGTTTAAAATTAATTTAAAGGGTAACCCGCTTCTATACTGAACAGTTTACGCTAAACTCCTGCACTGCAAGAATGTACATACCAATGTTACCCAGTATAGACTGTTCTGTAGTACATGCAGCGTGTTTTCTTTCGTATACGCTGTTAAATACAGTAATATACTCATTTAAATTATATTTCAGAAATTTAACATATTAATGTTGTTATTTATGTTACAAATGCATAAATTATATTTCTCAAAAAATAAAATGTGGTGGATATCTGCAGGAGTTTATGTTACAAATGCATAAATTATATTTCTCAAAAAATAAAATGTGGTGGATATCTGCAGGAGTTACTGGGAACATCAGTTTAGTTCTAAGAAAAATAATAAATGACGGAGGCTGAACTTAGATCACAAGCTTAGTCTACCATGAGCCCTGTACACCATAACTGGATTATCCCACCTTCAGCCAAACAGCAATTAAATCATCTTACCTACTACTTAACTAAATACTGTTTACAGCCAAGCCAAATAATTTAATCACATACATACACAAACAAACATGTGTGAGAGGTCTCCTTTCTCACCACTCACATCCACTGAGAGCACAGTGCTGTGTGGGGGCTGTGAGCGGCGTGGGTCGCGGCCCCAGACAGGGTAACAATCGTAATTGAGCAGGGTAACAATACTCTGTAACATGACGCCCCCCCCGGTTTGGGAGATCTGACATGGTCCAGATCGCCTTTCTATCACGGCTAAATTATTCATGCCTCTGCCAGAACATTATTCAGCCTGTAAAGGCATTCAGGAGAACGAGGGATCCTCTGCTTCACCCGAGAGACCCAGAAACCTAAAACCTTAGCATCTCGCTCTCAGCCACACTGACATGATGGAAGGAGGAGGAGGCCCCTGTGGAAACTGCACCCATATTTTATTCTGTACAAACTCATCAAATCCCCCACAAACTACAACACACAACACCTCCTGAGACAGTAATCCATACTAAACAGCTCTTCTGAGGGACCCTAAGGAAAAGGGATCGAATGTACATCAGTTTGACAATAACATCAGCAAATATTGACTACCTGGTATTTTACCAGTATTAGTAATAAAACACCAATATTTAGCAATTGACATCAAAATAAAACTTTAACTGTCTAGTAATTACAGCTTTAATTAGACGCTCCACAGTGCAGCGCCCAACACGATCATAACAGAAGCGGAACGAAGAAAGCTAAATGTGTGAAGCTGCGAGGGGTTAAATGATCTGACCGCTGGTAAAGAGCACGATCAGCCATTTCAGATTAGTTTATCAAGACAGGCCGCTCACACAGGCCTGGACTGGCTGATTAATTCTGATTGGCTATCGGCTGCTATACTTCAGCTAAATAGAGTTGTAGGAAATATAACCAAACATAGACAAGTGTAACCACAAACATCAAAATGATATCTTAGGCTGCCAAGATATGTTCTCAGTTAGAGTGCTACCAAGGATTACATTTCACCAAATTTGGCAAGCACCCAAAGAATACACCAGCGATGCAGCAGGAGACATTTTGCGATGTTTGAACCTTTAAGTCACAAGATATTGGCAAGTGAAATGCTAGTTTTCTGCATCGCCGTTATTTACAATTGGATCTCTGGGGTGTCACTTTAACCCTCTAAGCACCAAAGTCGCAGAATTGTAAAAAGACTTTATCATTAATAAAATGTAATTAAAATTATCATGTGATATAGCATTTGTATTACTTCTCACTAGTTAGCAGACATGAAGTTTGATTTAAGACCCTATTTTTATCTACTTCCTGTTCAATGTTTCGAGTAAATAGCAGTGGAATCGAGCCTCGTGGTGCTGAGGCAGTGAGAGGATATTACGAGCGGCATAGCTCCGCAGGGCAAGCACCAATCCCTGTCAAACTTCACAGTTAGATAGGGAGAGACCTTTCCAACGACCCCTCATTTGCCATAATAGCCCCCAAAGTTATAAGCCTCATCTGGGTGTCCCTTTACTTTTGTCCCCCACAGACCTTGTAAGCAGCAAAGCTGCACTTCAAACTTCAAAATGCCCAACATTTTTCTAATTTCTCTATCTATCTTTCTAAAGGCTCTATCTTTAACACCTTTTAAGCCATAGGCTTTTGAAATATTTATGTAAAAAGTATTTAATAAAACCTGGTGCTTAATGCATTAATGACTTATGACACACACATGCAACTGAAGGCATTGTCTATAGAAGCATTTAACACATCAGGGTTAAGACAGGACAGGTGGATCCACCCAGATTCACCACTGAATAACAAAAAAAAACACACACATTTTTAAAGTGGTTGTTAAAAAAAAAACGCACAGGGTGTAAACCCTAAATATGCCCCAAAATATGCTCCCAGACACTTTAGTTTCATTTTAAACTCGGCCTAATACATTACTCTTTAAAAAATAAAATAAAATTACGCCCTAGGATTGGCTACTTTCAAACCTCCCGCCTTTCTTTGTGTTTCACAGGACCAAATAAAACTCAGTGTCATTTTATATGGAAATGTAGCGGAATTTATACTAATATTTCTGTTACAAAGTTAGTACATTATATTTTTCTTAATTTAGCACTGAAGTGCATTAAAAAATATGTGGATATCTAAAGGGGTTTCTGTGAACAATTATTAGTTCGGTTCTGAGCTGCGACTTCACAGGGGAACAAAGCATTCACAAATGTAGATCCTCAAAACTGAACCCATGAAAGGCAAACATAGACAACTGTGTGAAAGAACATAAGTCCTCGCAGGAGTCTTGCAACTGTGTCAGGAAGACAATTACGTACCTGTCCTTTCCTATTGACACCGATGATTCCAGAAGTAGCCTCATGAGATGCAGTCACAAAAATGGTCTCGCCGCTGATTCTGTTCATATAAATGCAGGTTCCGGTCTCGAGGTCGTACAGGTGAATGTAGCCATATTTGGTGATGAGGAATACAACATCTTGTTTGGGGCTGATCTGTTAGAAAGGAGAGACCCAACATTTTGAATCTACTAATACATGTTCCACCAGTTCCTGAAAGGTTCAATAAAAATCTCAATGACCAATGTTGTATTCTGTTATGAGACCACAGTGATAACACACAGCCAACCTACAAGCCCAGTAATTTAACAGCCATACATCCGGAGGAACAAACCTGCATGGCCACTGGGAAGTCATTCTGAGCCTCAGGAGGGAAGAACACGTCAACAGCTTTCTTAGGAAAAGGCTGATTACCAGTCGGCGGAGTTCCGACTTCGATGATGTGAAGCTAAATCAGAAATTAGACTGTCATTATTGAAATACACTGAAATTTTAATTCTGTGAAATTCATTAAATAAATGTCAGACATAAATGTGTAATGTTTCAGAATAATTTATACGAAATCTCTTAAAAACAAGCACTTTGGTGTATTTAGTGCTTCTTAAATGGAAATTTATAAGCATTTATAAGTTTTATTGACAAAAGAGAATGTGTAGTGTAGAGTATCAATTTGAATACCAATCTTGGCTTTTTTTGTATAATACACCTAGTTAATTTCTTGTGTGTAATATAAATGTGTGATATAAAGATACTCATGATTGAATTTATATCTTTTATAATTATTATTACTATTACTGCTACCAAATCCCAAAACAAAAGGAAAGAAACTTATCCAAAATAATTTAGAGCCACTAGTTCCAGGGACAGTCTTAGTCATTAGTTACAGGGAGATTATGCTGTTACCACACCTGGTACTTTTCCCTTTACAATATAAAGTCCTGTTACTCTTAGTGAATTGTTGTTTTTGTAATAATTACAGATGAGGTGTATCTATAGAGAATAGACTGTGTTCAGTATTAAATCAGGTTGTAAGTGTGCAGACGTGCCTTTCCCCCGGCCTGACCCCGGACCGCGAAGCAGAACAGGGTAGACTCTTCAGTGTTCCCCTCCATCTTGAACTGAGCGAAGCTGGCGGCGTGGCCCTCGATGGGCTGAGACACCTTCCTGTCCACAGAGTACAGCTGCATCGCCCCGACTACCCGGTTTTGCTGTTAACATACAAGGGTAAAAAAAATGAACCTAATTCATTTAATAATAAGGAACTTTTCCTACTTTCAAAAGTTTACAGAATTGCATTTATTGGGCAGGTATGTGAGCAACACATACAATTAACTGGATTCAGGTCGATGCTGCCTCTCAAGCACAACTTTATAAAACTACATGTAATAACACAATGAACAATATACTGAATATAATTTATGACTCATACACAATATGAATAACAGACATTGTTAAATATAAGAAATATGAACACAGTACTACTTGTACCACTATGTTAAAATGACATACAGACATAGTATAAACATATATGTACAAATACATATATTTATACACATACAAATACTACGTTTGTACTATACAAGCGAATACAGTATAATAAACAATCTAGACAAGTTAGAGTAAAACTAGCGTTTTGTCTTCCCGTATTCTGTAACGGTGGAGCAGGGCACCTGAGCCGAAATGCCGATGAGGAGGAGCCATTTCTGCTTGGCATCGGTTCGGTAGTTGATGATCTGGCAGCCCGCCAGGCTGGAGTGGCGGTCGAATACTTTGACCGGCTGCGAGTCACCCTCCATGCTCCAGTGGTACACGGCGTTATCAGTCACTAGGGCCACGGTGTTGAGGGAGATCCACTTCCAGAAGGTGACGTCGTCCGTCATAGTGTGGGCCTTCATCTTACTCTTCATCTCGATGTTAAATATCTGAAGTGTTTTGGCGGCTACAATGGGGCGAACAGAACACGCACATGTTGAAGGTAGTGTAATAGACAGCAGCCGATCAGACAAATATCACCAGACCACACTCATTATCATCAAATTATGGTAAAAGAAACTCAGGTAAGTACACCATGATCAGCTATAATTTACAACAGTTAGATAGCGACAAGACAGAGAACAGAAAGAAACACAGAAACGTATAGAGGATTTTTAAAAAAATAAAGTACTCATCTGTATTCAGGTAGAATACACATTTTATGGAAATACAACAAGGATGTCTGATGGGGACTGGATTAAATCAGATTACAGACTAACAGAGTAACAGATTACCGGTTTCATCTCCATCCATACACCACATTGTCCGGACCGGGCGGAGTTAAGTGTGTTAAATTAAGTATCTACTCACCTGTATGACTTCCAAGAGACTATTTAAACAGGCATACACATGATAAAATTTGAAAAATCACAGACAGATCATTTTTGAATGTGCAGAACTGGGCAAAGAGTTGCAAGGGAGCCGAAAAGGGTTTTGTGCACAGGCGGCGTATCATTTAGAAATAGAAGAAACCCTGTGATCCTAAATCATCTGCGTGGGGTAAGCCAAAGCATTAAATATCATGGTTTTAGTCATGATTGCACACCAACTGAAGCAGATTAATGTTTTAGGCATGTAAGTAAATGATTACAGTGATCACCTGAGGATCACGTGACATGCCTCCATCAAGCAGAGGAAAGCGCATGTACTCGCTAGCTCAAAAACTGCTTAAAAACCTCTTCAGCTTCACCAGGTTTGGTGAGTTCCATTCTCCGGTTTCGGTTTAAATTTAATGAGACATTTCCTTTATTGGAAATGCTTGGCCACTTACAGAAACGTATCTGTAAGGATTTTAGGTTTGGTCTCCAGGCATTTTTGGCATGTCTTCATTTCTCTCTTACTCTACAACTGCATTTGGTCTTCTTCTCTAATCTGACAAGAAGCATCAACCTGAATGTTCATATCGGTGGTCCTTGTTTAATTAGAGAGGGATACCAAGTGCAGTTGGCATTTTTTGTGAACAAAGGAAAATTGTAATAAATTTCAAGCCATTTTTTATTTTGAAAGTCGCATGGAATGAAAGCTTCTGGCAAATAATTTTAATGGAATACAATTAAAATGTCATAAAACAGATCACTTCTAAAATGGCCGAGCACGGACGAGATATCCGTCGATCCAGAATGACCCCACTTGATGTCAAGTTAGCGTTCAGATGGGCATTTAAAGCAAAAGCACTATTCGATATTCACCATGAACAATTTCACAATTTATGAAAGATTAAGATCTTTAACATTTCTTCTTTTGTTGGCAGTGGGCAAACATTTAGGGGTGTCACTGTCAACTTCTATAAATTTCTAGCAAAAGCAATGGAGAACATTTAGCACAATAGGATTTTCCCAATCCCTAGTTCATGTCAGAATCAGAATCAGAAAACTTAGTGTAGGATTTCGCTTAAAGAACCATCTGACTGAACTTTTGCTGACCAAGATAGCGGTGATGTAAGTTTAAAACTATTTAAAACCTCTTGAAATCTTTATCATTAGACTAATTATTTGTAGTTTCAAATGGCCAAAAATGTTTAACGCAATCTAATGTTTGGAATATATTTTGCAATGAAACACTGCAATTTTAAATATACATAAAAAAATTGTTCATATATTTATTTGATATTTGTGTGCTAATTATGTTCCAACATTCTGTTATTTGCGGAACTGCCATTTTCTCCGGTTTATTAATGTACTCAAAATATTAAATCAAACATTTTAAATAAGATTTTACCTCTGAAAAAATGTCAGGATTTCTGGAGATCTTTAGGGTTAAGGATGAACTTTCTGAAGACTAAATATGGAAACTAATGCCAAGATAATTAAGTTATATATTCAAATTATTCGGGCCCTCATGACAAATAGCTTTAACACAGAAAAGCCTTGAACTTCTTTATAAAGAAGTAAATTGTTTATGGGCTGACTGAGGAGTAAATAGTTGCCTCAGTCTGACCTGGAACCCATGATAATAAAACAAATAACCAATAAACTTATCCATTCTCACACAGCTGCTGCAGCTATGAACTTTATTCTAAGAACTACTGCCAAGGTCTTCTGTGGTTCTTCTATTCATTGCATTTTTCTTCCTCCAAAAGCTAACAGCAGGGTGATCTGACCAATTAAAATGATGACCCTTTGCTCAAGCTTGAGGTTAAAGATTACGACACTCCATTGAAGATCAGAGAGAGGATCTTTAGAGAAGAACAATCATTTATGACTGTAACTGTTCAAAGGTTCATGCTGCTTCTACACAGTAAAGGACAGTAAATTACTGTGAGCTGAGTGTTGTTTTTTCTTAAACTTCATTCCTTTCAATGGAGACCAAATTAAAGGCCATGTTATTAAAATACAGTAAAGCTGCTTTAGAGCACTCTGAAGTCAAACCTCTACTGGCTCTACAAACTAACAGGTCTGTGCGGTGAGGACTGTGGTTGGGGAGACTATGGGAGGACTTCAACAATCAAACCCATAAAGTTTCCTTATTTCACATTCAACCGCTCTAAATGTGTTTCATGCTTTAAGCTTGTTTACAGAGACATGACGACGAGGGACAGGTTTCAAAATCACAAGCAAAAACAGATCCGTAAAGTGGTCGGCAATTAAACACAAAAAAAAGGAGGAAAAGAACAAAAAACAGCCAATGCATTAAACCCCCCCAACTGATACTGCATTAATTGGAAATCCATATGAGGCGCACATTCACACTGTGGAAATTGTGTCAAATCCTGTTCAGTTCAAGAACTCCAAATGGTGCTGCATAAACACTGCCTGCATAAAACACAGCTTTAGAGTCTTAAAATTCTACTTTTAGCTAAAAAGGTTATTGATAATTCAATTGAAATTGACAGTGTATCAATCAGAATACAAAAATCTGCAGTATTAAAATCATTTTTTTCAATACTGAGGGTCAGCCTTGCCTGTGAGACAAATTTGACTAATTCTTCATGAACTCATTTTAACATCTAAAAGTATTGGTCAAGAAGTAAACCTCCCAAACTACACCTCCAATTTCAAAAACAGGATTGTAACTTCCACAAGACATAATACTTAAATATTGACTCACCGTCTGCATACACATAAGAAAGCAGTGGAAAAAAAAGGACAAAAAAAACAAACAAACAAAACAAAACAAAAAAAAACACAAACAGATAAAGCAGTTATGGCTGCAGGACAAAAAAAATCAAGCTGTCAAACATTTACTGACTGTTATCTAAACTATCAGAAGTAGTTACACTAAGTTTAGGTGAACATGTATTTTTAAAAATACTGGCCCACAAATGGCATGGGAGGATAAATATATAAAAAAAAAAAACTATTACATATGAAAGCATGAATGAGACCATGAGGCCCAGCAAGACTAAACATGTTCTGAAACACTGAAACCGAATAAGCTACTTTATTCTTTTACAGATCAAGTAAATCAAGAATTATATATCTGTAAACATTTACATATAAGTTCAGTCCAGACTACACATGACCACTGACAGCAAGCGGTACCTTTCAGGGCGATGACCTTGCTGGCGGGGTTCATGATGGCGCTGTCTGCAGAGATTGGCCGGCGGATCGGGGTATTCGGGTCGGCCATGTCGATAATCACCACCTGCGCCTGCTCGCCCACCTTCTCTCGGATGCAGATAAATTTGTCCGACTCCATGGTCAGGGTGCTGAACCCGATGTTGGCAGGGTTAATGCCCAAGTTCTGGAGCTGAAAAAAAAAGAAAAAATCCACACACGATGAATATTTCCACCTGCCGACACACTTCCGTTCCTGATGCAAAAGGAATTTTGTGTACGTCCAGCCTCATTCACTTACCGTTCCTAACATAGTAAAATCATAATCTAAAAAAACAATTAAGCCACAGGAAAAGGAAAAGAACAAATATACCATACAGTAGCAATAGAAAAAATGAGTGAAAAACATAAAATATAACTTAAACCGTCATATGTCCAGACTGTTGTAGCCTGAGGACTCCATGTATCGCAAAAATCATGCAGAACAAGATTTATTAGTCATCTTCTGATGACTGGGAGGGACAGACTAGGAGTCATTAAATAATTACCAAATGATACCCTCATCCTCAACTATGCTTTTTATGCCTGATTTTAATTACAAGCCATATTGGGGCAATCACAGGCATGAATAATGACCAATGGACTGCAGTAAGAAGAGCTGATTAATAATAAGGAATTTACATAACAACCATATATAATTGTTTAAAGATAAATACTAACTATCATTACTAAACTCTTATCAAATGAAAATGCTACACCCTACACTGGGGCAAGTGGTGGTCTGGTGGCTATGGCATTGCCCCTGTGATCAGAAGGCCGTGGGTTCAAATGCCAGGACTGCTATTGGCACCACTGAGGTACCTTTTAGTGAGATCCCATCCACACACACACTGCTCCCTGGGTGCTGTGTTCTTGTCTGCCTGCTGCTTCACTTGATGTGTTAAAAGGGTTTTATGGATTCTTTTATTACCATAAATCTACTGCATCCACCATCAGACACATCAATGGAAATTGCAAGACCATATCTGGCCCAGTGTGATGAAGCAGTAGTTTACGTGTAACTCCATAACAACAACGTTTATGTCATGGCAAAATGGTATATTAAAATATAAAGATCACTTAAAAACAAGAGACATAAATAAACAGATAACAAATGAATATGAAAAATAAGATGGTTAAATTAGTGATCGACGGATATTGATTTTTTTATTACCAATACCGATACCAATTATTTGCATGTTTATGTGCCCGATAATCGATTTTCAGAACCGATATTTATTTATTATTATACTTCTGTTTTTTACTCAATTATCACCACTGAACTGAACAAAAAAGTTTTATTTATAACAATTACTCCCTCCTTGCATACAAATCAAAACTATGGGTCTGAAAGTGAACAAAATACTAAAAAAATACTAAAAAATACCAAAAAAAAATCTTCAATGAGGTAAAATAAAACAGGTAACATTCTTAGCCACCTGAAACAAAATAATGCAGCTTAATACTCCCAGTTGAGTAGAACTAGGTTGTAATGAACACCAACATTACCAATAAGTAAAATAAACCTAGAATGTCAGTTTTCAAGCACAGGAGTCATATCAACTTTGCAGAAAAGTAACTGTTTTAAACTACAGTTTTACTAGGTTTACAAAGCTGTTTATAGGCTAAAGAGTGAAAGGCGTGAAGAGTGAAAAATATCGGTAAATCCATATAACAGTCGATCTCTAGTTTAAATGGTACTTGGATACCTTAACTCTGGCAGCAGAATCGCTGCCTTGTGTCACTGAGAGCGGAACAGAGTAAAATATGTTTCACCGACACGGCCATATTACAAAACTAACATTATTCACTGTTTAATAAAAATTGTGTGAGAGAGCCTGGAATCATCAATTGGACAGATGCCCACAATCTTCTGACCAAATGCAGTGTCAGTTATGAAGGGACTCGTATTTGTTATATTAGTCTATTGCTTTTCTGTTTCATATCAAACCACAGACTTACAGACTTGCGGCTCAGGTAGACATGGGACGGTATCCGGTTTCTAGGTTTTAAAAAGTCAAGGTATCAAAACTGAAAAAAAAAAAAAAGTTATACCGTTCCTACGATATTTGCAGAGTTTGTGTCATCAAAGGAAGGATTTGATTTTGAAAATTTCATTTGTGTCTTTATTTTGATGATAGTTGAGCTGCAGGTTTAGGCTCAAACAAGTGACTGCAATTTAATTAAATTAATTCAATTATTTATTTTAATTAGTTTGCCTGATGTTAAATGTTACAAAACGTTCAATATGTTTCATAAAATAAACTGTGTTCAGTTGGAAAATAAAGAGTTGTTTTTTAACCCGGACATTTAAATACAACATTGTAGAGTAACTACAATACCGTGAAACCGTGATATTTTTATCCAAGGTTACCATACCGTCAGAATCTTACACGCCCATGCCTAGGCTCAGGCCCACATCAGTAAATAAAAACAAGCCTGTAAGTAAAGAATGAGGCTGAATCTCAGTGCTGCAACAAAAACTGACCCAGTATGTTTGACTGAATGGCAGCGGAGAACACTCGAGCCAAAAGAAAAGAAAGTGGGATGCCAGTTCTGCAGCTGCCCACTCTCTTCAAACACATGATTCATCACTCTGAGCTGGCAGCCAAAGTACAGTGTGCAACAAGCCATGCCTTACAAAGCACCCTTTAGGTTCCACACCCACTCCCTCACATGACTGGCAGATCCAGAACCGTCCAGAGAAACAATAAGGCAAATGGCTGGGATTAAAGTAAAGTGGGCTCGTAAACTCCTGTGTGAACACAACACTGCACACAGTGTAAAACACTCACTGCATTTAACACATTTAACCCATACACCAAGTAAAGCAGTGGGCTGCCACCAATTAGGGGTTCCAGGGAGCAGTGTGTGGGGATGGGAACCTCAGTGATGACACCAGCAGTGTTAGGATTTGAACCCACAAAATTAGAGCCAACAACTAGGCCACCGACTGCCAATATTTAAGTATTTAAAAAATTTGAAATGAGGACAGGAAAATAATAATAATCTGTGTCTGTGATTTCAGTCAATATCACCAGGCAAATATTTGCAGAAGGTAAACTGACCTCATCAGTCGTTCACCAATAATTGCTACTCCCTGGAGGAACAGGACCTAAAATACACTGGCTGAAATCAGACGTGAGCCATAATCACCTTAATCTTCAGAAAATTATATTAAATGTGTCTAATTAGTTTTCTCAAAGTTAGACACGGAGCTGCTGGCAGAATGCCGCTCTGGCTTGAATTGATTCACACACATGGGTGTGGGTTTTCAGATCACATCAGAGGACTAAAAAGACCCTCCGAACCATTCAACATCTAACTCACCCTGCAGGCTGATCAGAGCCACTTCATCTTAACACACAGAACAGGGTTGGATTTCTCAGAAGAACTCAACGGAACTCCAAACTGTTTATCAATGAAGAGAGAGAGAGAGACACACCCAGAATCCACACCCACATTCCAGTCGCCGCGGGGAAACAGGCCGTCTCTGACTTTCACTATGCTCAGGTCTCACTGATCATAAAAGGAGGACGCCAAATAAATGACTAATTAATGGAAAAGACATGTAAATCGGCATTGCTTTAGAAAAGGAACCACTCATTCTCCCCACGCCCAACTAAGCCGGTAACGATAAACAATAAATCAATTAATTGCACGATAAATAAAATGAGGTCGATAATTTTCCGGCCGCGACCATTTTCATTTTTTGCTTTCCAACGGACTCCACTGTGATACATTGCGCCCCCTCTCGTTTCCTTAGGGTAATGAGGCATGAACTCTCTTGTGGGTTAGCCTAATAGCTAGGCTAGCCGCCTGGTGAGAAAATGCTAGGTATGCATTTAAGATGTGAATACCAATTATGCCACTGTGTATGGCTGTCTCACTTACAGGACAGGACGTTTTTTTTTTCCCCAGGGTTCGGCCCTTCTTTAGGAAAGTGCCAGAACCTCTGAGTCTCATTTCTCCTCGTTTATCCTCAGAAGCGTGTAGTGAGACTTGCTTACCTTGGCGTCTCATGGTCTGTTGCGCTGTGGAGCTGAAAAAGTTCTAAGTTTGTAATACTAATAATAAAAAATTGCGAAGTAATAGTATAATCAGGTGTAAATATATTTTATTTAAATGAGAAGTGTCTAAATTTACAGAAAGACTTTTAGAATTGCCAGTCCGGTTTTAACATGCACTTATTGCTCGTGGCTTTTCTAGACGGGGCAAGCACCAATCTCTGGGAAACTTCACAGTTAAATAGGGCTCAGTGAGAGATTTCCGAAGACCCCTTGTTTGCCATAATACCCCCCGGCGAGCTGGAGTTATTAAGACGGGCAAAAGTATAGGGCCACATTGCTACTCCTGAGAGATCCTGCATTAAGCCACACAAAGTCAAGGTATGCTGACTGTCTTACAATGTCTTCCACTCCCAGGGTTATGTGATCTTTACAAGTTAAGGTTTATGGATCTTTGAAAGGGTGCATTTGCATTATTATGCCATTATCATTACAACAATAGAAATGGACACAATGACAATATTATCGTTTATCGCAATAATTTCTGGGACAATTTTTCGTCCAGCAAAATGTGTTATATTACCGGCCTACCCTGGAGCAACCTGGGGTTAAGGGTCTCGCTCAGGAACCCAACAGTGGTTTGCTGAATGTGGGATTTGAACCCATGACCTCTTGGTCCAGAGACTAAACCTCCACCCCCCTGTTTTGTGTGTGAAGAAGAGAGGCAGTCGGAGGCCATACGGGACATGACTGAGGCATCATCAGTATCAGCATCTTCACATCAGCCTCACAGCACCTATCAGACGACAGTGAAGTTTGTTCCTTTCGTGCAGGTGTAAAAACAGCCGCACTATTTAAGGTGGAACAGAGAATTTTAATAGATAAAATAGACACTTCCCATTTTTACCCTTTGAATGTGAAGTAAAAGCATCTAAGCTTCTAAATTTCAGGGTGTTTAAAAGCACATTATTATTCTGTAAAAATCAACAAATCACAAAGAATAAAAAAAAACCCACTGTCACTGATGGTGTACAGGAAAAACAACAACTCGCTCACAGTAAGGTTTCTGATAAATTTACCAAACGAAAAGATTCCAGGCGTCTTATTAGAAAAACAATACATTATTAATTAATCGATAAAACAATAAACTATCAGAGGCCTAATACAACATTAGCAGGAAACCAATTTTTTTGTACATGTATTTAATATTTATACTTGTATGTATTTATTCTGCTAATATATACAGAGAGAGAGAGAAAGAGAGAGATGAAAGGACACAGACACACACACACACAGATGGATAAAGAGAAAGATGGTGAGAGAAAGCGGGAGAGAAATAAAGAGATGGAGAGAGAGAGACAGGGAGAAAGAGTGAGAGAGAGAGAGAGAGAGACACAGAGACAGAAAAAGAGAGAGAGAGACACAGAGACAGAAAAAGAGAGAGAGAGAGAGAGAGAGAGAGAGAGAGAGAGAGAGAGAGATAGAGAGACAGAAACCAGAGACAG
>JBBMFX010574726.1:0-14500 GCA_037832545.1 Rhabdalestes septentrionalis | reverse complement strand
CGCGTCTCTCGCGTTTGAGCTCTCCCTGCACGCTACACAGGCGTCACTTCATCTCCGGGTAAGTCTCTCTTTCCATTTGCCTCCATCATATGTGACAATTTATTTTTTCTTCATTTGTCATAACTGCTTATTGACCCTTTTTAATGAATCCGTGTATTTCTTTAGCTCCCTTTGTGGGTGTGGCCTAATCTCTGGGTTTCAGTCTGCTAGAGATTAGGGGGTGATTGGGTCTGTCTGGTCATTGGTCCTTATTTCGCTCAGGTATTTATTCAGCCCACTCATAAGTTGTAACATGTACCAGACACAATTAAGACTTTTAAATGTGTAATACATGTTTATAAACCTTTTATAATCATAGTCTTATGGTAAATTGACCATTTTGAAATATTTTATTTGGTGTAGCAGACATATGTACATTTAAATGTAACAAAGGCTTTATAAAACACTTGTAAGCCTTTTATAATAATAGTCTTATTCTAAGATGGGTATTATTTTACACTATTTTGTTTAGAGTAGCAGATATTTGCACAGATACGGGCAATAAAGCCTTTTTAAACCATTATACATCTTTTATCAGGATAAGGATGTGAAATAAAGACTGCACAATCAACCACATGACATCATCACCAAAATGGAAACATCTTTTAAATCATTTACATTTATAAAACCTCTCTGGCATCTGAGTAAAGCCTATGGGGAAGGCTGTTTAAGAATTTATACAACTGCTTTACTTTCACTCCTTTCAAATACACAAATGCATATGCACCAATCTCATCTTAGTCTTGCTGTCCAGAGTCAGGAGTAGACTTGCACATCTGATGTGTGTGAGGAGCAGGAGCTTTTATATGGGTGTAGGGGTGGCATGAGTGTGTGGGAGTGACTCCAGGGCCTCTGAGCTGATGGGAGCAGACCCTGTTCTTTCCCAGAGCGCAGATCAGCCCCATGCGGAACAGAGCTCTAGAGAGAGTCAGGTTGAGAATTGAAACAAACTCACTGCAGCTTTCAGGACTGATCTCTCTTACTGTTTGTAATAGTCTCAGTTTATGACTAAATGGAATTGAAGTCTGCGTTTCTATAGAACCTGAAACATGGTTTTGTGTGTCCCTCTGTAGAAAAGGTTTTCTAGAGAAACTCACACTGCTTTGACTTTAGTCAGCACACTTTGTCCAATCGCTGAGAAACACACACTGCCTCGAATGAAGTGATTCCATTCAGTTTAATAATAGAAAAAACACGATTACAGTTTACAGCCACTAGGGGCAGTCTGTGGGCTTTGTTAGCTCCGTTTGTGGGTGTGGACGAATCTCTGGGTTTCAGTCTGCTAGAGATTAGGGGGTACTCAGGTATTTAAGCTGAGGATGCCTCAGTTTATGTATTGGTCATCCCTCACCTTAACTCAGTTGATGTCTCTCTCAGGCTTAGGTCTTGTTTTGTGTTCTCCTGTTCTATTCTATTCATATTAAATCTTCACCTCAGACGGAAGTGAGTGCCTGTGCCTCATGTTCTCTTAGCCGGTTTCTGACACTGCCACAGTTTGAGACTGCACATTCTGTCAAATCCTAGAGAAAAATACACTGCCTCAGCTTAAATCAACACATTTTATCTAATCATTTTGTCTAATTATAGAGAAACAAACACTACCTCAGTTCAGCTGCTACAGAAACACACATGTGGAAACATGCTCTGTCTTCATTTGTGACAGCTCATTCAGTCTAATCCTAGAGGAACACACAGTGCCTCAAGTTAAATCAGCCGTTTCAGTCTAATCATAGAAAAACACACACAACCTTGAATTAAATCAGCCCATTCAGTTTCATCACAGAGAAACAAATACTATACTGCCTCGAGTTAAGTCAGCTCGTGTAGTCTAATCATAGAAAAACACATACTGCCTTAGTTTAAGTCAGTTTATTTTTTCTAATCATAGAGAAACATACACTCCCTCAGTTCAGAGCTACAGAAACACACATGAGAAAACACACACTGTCTTCGTTTATGACAGATCATTCTGTCTAATCATAGAGAAACACACACTGCCTTGTATTACATCAGCCCATTCAGTGTTATATTAGGAAATCTTACACTGCTCCTGATTTATGCAGCCCATTCAGTCTAATCATAAAGAAATACACATTTCCTCAGTTTAAGACAGTCCATTCCATTTAATCATAGAGAAACACGCCTCTGATGGACGCGGTCTGTTGAGATTTGAGATCTTCAAATAAACACTACAGTTTAGTCTCTTCGTGATATACTGAGAGTAGAGCTTGTAGAAGCTGTTGGGTTTCCAGGATATATTCTCTTTAAATATTATAAATCAGTTGAGAAAGTGAGATAGAGAAAGAGAGAGAGAGAGAGAGAGAGAGAGAGAGAGAGGGAGAGAGAGAGAGAGAGAGAGAGAGAGAGAGAGAGTAAAAAAGCCATTTGTTCAGGACAGGATGGAAAGTTCATCAACCAGAATGTTAAACTCTAACAAGACAGCTTTGGCTATTTGTAATATTTTGTACAGGTGAGGATTTAAACACCCCCAGTCAAATTAAATGTTTTATTCATGCGTCAATTGGGATTAAATATGGGATTACCTGCTAGTTTGGGTGTATAGTTTCTGTTTCTATTTAACAAATTGGGGAACAAAATCATGCTTTCTGTTATATTATGTTTGTAGGTTAATTTCAGTAAATCATCAGTAATTATGCAAATAAATGTTCTCTGTAGAATATGTGTACATATTTTCACTGACAAGGAATGCCAGCACTTTTCCATACAAATGACTCTCTTTGAATGAACAGAGGGACCTTTCTTAGCCTTTTCATGGGAGCAGTGTGAAGCTTCTGCACTGGACTCTGGAGAGTTGATGGGGTTTTGGTAGACGGCATATGTAAATCCCCAAAATTGAGCACAGATCTGAGGAAATATTGGTTTGAATGATTTGCACCAAACCTAATATTAATAAGGGCTCCTCATGTTTGGATTAGTTTCATCACTAAGGTTTTCCATCTGTCAGCAGTTCCTCTAGATGCCACTGCATCATTACCACTGTAAATAAAGTCCATTCAGTGGATCACTTCAAGCTTTCGTTTTTCCGTGATCGAAATAAACAACTTTGGTTCCTGCTGTCATCTGTGGACAAAGCGTCTCACTGGAGATCATCTAACAAAACAGCCTAACAGCCATTTCTCTAGGGACATGGTCCGAAAAGCTTTAACCATGAAGATCCTCCTTCTCTTTAATATTTCTGTCGGAGTTTATAAAGGAGCTTTCATCCACCAAGTGATCCCTTCCAACAGATCCTTTCAGCCTCTGCATGGTGGACGATACCGTTGGACGATACCATTGTCAAAAAGGTCAGTAATGGCCATCACGTATGTAAGTGTGTTTGCTCTGTTGAGGTTTAAATGTGATCAGAGGATCAGTTTAAAGTTTTTGCTTGTTAGACTCCTTTACTTTAAGAGGACCACTATGGTGGCTTTGAGTTTAATGACACTCTTTGTAGCTGAATGTAAATATACAGTATTTAAATGTAAAAAATCAAGCTTAATTAACTAATTGGTTATATAAATGTGACCCTGGCCAAATTACACAATTTTCTGGGTGACAGTAAGTACACATCCTTTACAGCAGAAGTTCCCACTGGCCCTCGGAGACCCCCACATTTTTGCTCTTTAACCTTCATGTATGCCAAGCCAATCTTGTGGGTCCATGAGGACTGGTTTGGGAACCAGCATTCTACAAAGCTTTATTTGTGTTTCCAATAAGTTAAACCCAGTATAAACAGCAATGGCATTTTTATTTGTTTCCTGAACAGAATGTATATATATATTTACCTGGGGGTTCTCATTGTTCATTTATGGTTTGAAGTATTAATTCAAGCATTAACAGCCTAGCATTTATTTATGTATCCTAATTCACCATTTTCATCATCGTCTTCATCATTATCAGCTGAGAAATATTCATATTTGTTCCTAACAACGAGTGATTCAGTAAAAGTGCTACAGATCCATTGTTCTGTTAACACTAAGGCAAGGTGTTCTGAATTGTAAGCACTGCATGAAGCGATGTTTCCATTGCTTAGCGCATTTCACAGCTAAAACTTGCGAGACTAGCCTTTGATTCATGCATGTTGACATACCCCACATTCAGCAACGGAGGGGGCTTGAATCCTTCATTTTAAACTCTAATTCTGCATTCCACTGCAGTCCTTCGCGACGTAAATTATTAGTTAATCGTGTATTCCCTCCACTGACAAGTCTCATTAAATCAGCGGACTGTTTTCTACCTCCAACTGGGCCCAAATCCCAGACCCAGAAGAATAAAAACATAGCTGATTATGTGAATCATCTCCAGAGAGCCTGTTTAGCAAAAAGTGGAAGTGTTCGCCCGAGGCTGGAGCAGGAGTGTTGAGGGACCCGTCCAAGGCCAGCTCCTGTTCTGTCCCTGCAGTCCTCACAGGGTGGGGACAAATACATACTCAGCCATAAAAAAGGTGTTTGAAGACAGCTCCTGTTTTTTCCCAGACGTTCTTAGTGTTCTTACCATTACACTTTGTAGATGAGATGCATTGGGACAGTCTGAACAGGAAACTGTGAAACTTCCCTGTTCTTTTCTCAACTGCCACTGGGGTCCAAAACTAGAATGAGTTATTTAGCTATTCAGCAAAATATCAGGTTCTTTATACAAAAAGAAGATAATCACACAGATGCACCCAATTTAATGCTAAATTTGCACTCCTCAGACCATAAAATCTCAGATATTATTGGCAGCAAGACTTTATATGTTGTATTATTTGGAGCGTGCTTTGGGGTTTTTGATCTAAAGCAGGAACAAAAGCAAAGAATTCATTTGTGAAAGGACAGTAACTAACTATAAAGATAAAACTGGGTGACTTCTGCACTATTCTTTGAAACAAATGTGAATGTTTAATTAACATTATTTATAGCATCACCACACTACTTAGTAAGATAAAGTTCAAAGAGGACTAACACTAGATTTGTTTAGCGTTTTTTGGTAACATGTATCAAAGTGTTTTTTCCCCAAACTATAACCACATTGGGTGGTGGTTGTGGGGCGTGGTTGCCTCTTTTGCCCATTTCCTATGTGAGACAATCACATCTTCTCAGAAATCTATCCTTTAGTCATTTTGAGGCCACATTAAAAAGGCAGCTAATGTGTGTATGGGTAGTTGTGTATGTCCATGCATTTCTATTTGAAGAGTAAAACAGTTAGAATTTTGTAGCAGCTGTTTATGAGAGGTTAAACAAATTAAACATGGATAGATATACTGTAATCCCCTGCTTTTCATGGCTGAAAAAATGCCTAAAATGCCTATTTTCATAGTGCAAACCCTAAATATTAGGGGTGCACCAAAATTATTTTTTTGGACAAAAATATAAAACGAAAAGAAATCAGTAATATTAAATAACTAAAATAATTAATCTCTTACAAAACTATGCAAATATTTATTTAGCATTCGCACAATGCACAATATAAAATAAAAAAATTAATAAAATATTTTACTATATTTTACTGTATTTTCCTGTAATTTATGCACAGGCATTTTTTTTGGCACGTGTTGTCATTTTCTTTGTTCCAAACAGATATATACAGTAATGAATGAGTGTTATTTTAGTTAAAAAACACAGTAAAATGTAGGGATAATCACCAATGATTTTTAGATCAATAGTATACTGCTCATCAGCAGCACGTCTTATTAAGGTTTTTTCAGAAGGACTGTACTGTAGAGACCCGCCGGTTAAAGCAGAATTTGGACGGCGACTGAGCTCAACAGCCTATTTTAATTTAATTACAGTAATAAAACTACTGGGCTTTAAGAAGAACAAAATTAAAAACAAGAGAAACTCTTGTCAGTCGGGGAAGACTGGCAATCGTTCTGGAAAACCACATCTGTCCGGTACACTGCGGCCAATGTCCTGACTTTCTAGGCTGAGGTGTGGACAGAGCTCTGTGCAGCTGGTGAAGAAATCCAGGCTGTTTTAGTCCCAGTCTGCCCCTGCTCTGAGTACAGCAAATTTAACCCCCAAAAGTGTTTTCTTGGGGTTTTGAGGACAGAACAAAAAATGTATATAGTAAAATTTTATATGGAAATTTAGCTGAATTTATGTTCATATTTATGTTACAAAATTAGTGAATTTGTTTTAATAATGGAGAAGTAAAATGTAGTGTAACATTAGAACAGAAACGTTGATGCAGTAAAGTATTTTGGTTTTCTTAAATGTACCATTTTAATATAAAAATACCCTAAAACAACATATTGCTCTGCTTTGAATGGCTCAGCTTTGTCCTCTTTGTCCTGTCCTCATCTTTATTTTAGAGCCACTGAGTAATGGTACACAATAAGTCAGAGTCCTGTTCTCAAAATCCTCTTTCAAATTACACTCTGGTGTGGGATGAAGATGGTGAAGTTTACTAGTATATTCAAGGACCTGGGCTGACTTTCATCTGTGATGGTCCCGGTCCAGACAAATGCATGTGTGTTTGTTCTCTTGTTGTTTATGCAGTCTGTTCCCCCATGGGACGTGACACAAGCTTGCTCGTGGGACGTGACACAAGCTTGCAGGAAAACAGAATAACAGCCCCGAGGGTTCGGCGCTCCAGTCTCAAGACAGTCTCGGCTGTTTGTAGTCTCTAATTTATTTTTCTGACAGCACAATGTGACGTCGTGAACCACAAACAGCTTCTCGGGTGTGTGAGCACAAGACTATTCTGTTATCTGGCATCTGGCTCAGCTGTTCTTGGTAAAATGGCACTTATCACTAAGTGAAAACAATTAGTCTGCCTAATAGGCATTCACCATGTCTGAGAGTATCAAATTAGATGTAGCACTGGAAGCACTTGAACATGACATGGAATTACCTTTGTGGGAAAAGCTCAAACAGTGAGGCCTTATTACCCAGTGTAAGATCTTTTTTGTATATAATATAGATCATGTCAAATAAAGCATTTTTTTCAACAAATATAAAAACTTTTTGTTATTGTACAGTACAAAGATTGTTAAGATTTGAAAAGTCACCCATTCCACACAGGCAGCTTGATAACTATATACACTATTGGTAATAATAGGCTAAATTATGCTTACACTGAAAATAAAAGTGAAAGATTGCTCCATGATACATGTTCTTTAACACCAGGTACATAAAAAACAACAAAACCACAAAAAGTATAGATCTAATGCTGCAAATGGAGTGGACAGTGTGTTGTTACTATAAACAAATTGTTTCATAGTTGTTGGATTTGTAGATGCAGGAAAACTTACTAACAGTTGTGGTGATCCTAAGAGGTAGGAACCAAATAATGGATCCATACAGGGATTAAAAAACACTCTTTCCATGTGTGGGTCTGTCTTCAAAAAGGACTGTGTGTGCTTTGTTTAAATAAAAAAATGTGGCTACACTGGGCTTCCCTATAGATTACCTCAGCCTGTCCAATCATTTGGGCAACAGAGAGTGTAGAAAGTCTTTTGAACAAGACTTAGTTTAGTCAGTTCTACATATCATTTAAGGGACAGTAACAAAATAGCCCATTTTATATGTACAGATGAAGGTAAAAAAGGGGACCCCTTTTGTTTTTAGTTTATTCCTCTATGAAAATCATATGTATTGCATCCTAACAGGACCAACAACAAAAGAGACTCACAGGAGAATTTTCTACACCACATTTACTTTGTCACAAAGTAAAGTCTTCCGAAATTGTCTGTTAGATTATTGGTACCAACCTTGTTCCTGGAGCCCCACTGCTCTGCACATTTTAGAGTTCTCCATGCTCCCAACATATCACATCCATCTATTCAAGCCTTTCCTTGTTTAAAGTGGATGTTTAGGAGCTGTGGAAATGTGCTACAATGTGCAGGATAAGGGGGCCTACAGGACCAGGTTTAGAAAACCATATATTATATAATAATAACTCATGCATACTGCCATCACCTCTGTTTTGTCTGCCAGAACTTATTCAGCAAGAACTAAACAGAAGCAATGTGGGACCAATACCGCTTTAGTGTGCTCCAATCCAGAGCCGACAGCACCCTCGACCCCACTCCACCCTCCTCTAACGTCACCCTGGAGCTGCCCAATGCTACACATAAGCCCTTCAGTGTGTTTGACGGCTGCGATAACATGGTGGAGGGCATCCTGTTCGATCTGGTAGTGCAGAGCTTTAACATAGTCATAGGACTGCCGGCCAACATCTTGGTCATCGCCATTCTGATCCGCAACAGGAAGGAGCCAAGCACGTCCGACATTTTCCTGGGCTGCCTGGCCTTCATGGATGCCTACTTTGGACTCATGGTCCCAATAAGTTTCCTAAACCTCTTTCACTGGCAGAGCATGAAAGCCTGGATGGCCCTGAAGTTCTCATATGGTGTGAAGGACACCAGCGGGCCTCTCTTGCTTTCCTGCATTTGTCTGGATCGCTTTGTGGCTGTGCTCTTCCCGATAGCCTTTGGACAACTGAAGGATAGCAAGTACAGGATCGGCCTCTCCATCTTCGTCCTGTGCCTCACATTTGCTTACGCCTCAGCCAAAACTGTTGGAGGTCTCCCCAACTTTGAGAAGGTTTTCACGGGTGAGATTTTGGCCACGTTTGCCTGGATGGTTGTGTGCAACTTGTCCATTCTTTGGGCACTGAAACGCTCGCGGGGTGCAGGCAAAGACGAGATGCACCCTATGAAGAAGAAGGCCTTCAAAATGGTGCTGTCCCTTCTGGGCATCATTGTGTGTAACTACCTGCCCCTGGTGGCACTGTTCCCTTTTGAGGACCACTACCCTCCAATGTCTTTCACCTGCTATGTTCAGCCCGTGGGTTATGCCTTTTTGAACATCAGCAGCAGTGTCCAGCCAATCGTCTACCTGTCCCGTCTAGAGAAGGTTCCCTTTCTACCTCAGGGCTTGTTAGAGATGTTCTCCTGCAAAAAGAAAAAGGAGAAATCACCAGCTTAAATACTTCAGGATCTCCAGCAGGTCTGTGTACAGGCAATCTGACCCCAAGACATGTGATGATTGGAGTGTGCAATGTGAAGGTATTTTATAGAAGAAAAGTTTAAAATCATTTGTATGTTAGGATAAAACAAGAAGGTATGGATAAGATTAATAATAAACATTTCTGCCTTGACAATATTTCACATGATTCCAAAAAAATCTGACAAATGATCTCAAAAATAAGTATGCCAGAAAAAGTTTTTGCCAAGGAGCCATAGAAGAACCATTTTGGTTATCTGAATGTATTTTTGATGGATGGCTCTTAAGAATACTATTGGTAAATGAGATATAAAGAAACATTGTAAAAGTGTCAGGAAGACCCTATGATATAACTGATAGGTTGGTAAAGACCCTTCACATGATGTGGACCCACAACAAACATGGTTCTTTTGGAAACTAAAATGTTTTTTCTAGTGTGCAGTGTAGATTCGACTACTGCCTCTGCTGACAAAGAGTTTCGGAAAAGTCATGTTTGTCTAGTTTTGGTTTTAGTCGTGGGTAAATTTTTTAAAAAGGTGGTGACTATTTCAAGATGTTCAACAAAATTACACATGATATAGTTTATATTTTTACATTAATTGTGTTGTATAATGACATTTCTGTTTGAAAATGCTACTAAGACTGATTATACAAAATCATATAATTATATAAAATCATTCAATCAATGATATTCATTAGCATGTACTTTCTGGATAAATACACTTATTGATTACTCTGCCTTTTGAATGATACACAGGGATTCTGCTTGTCCTTATTAAGCTGCATACCATCAGAATATCATCCACATGGAGGCAGCAGTAACAGTGCTCATACTTACACAAATGCACTGCTGTTTATGGGTAATAATTAATACATTATTCTAATATGATATAGCTCATAAACCTTTTTTTCACACTACATTCAACCCTGAATAAATGGATGTGCTGGTTTTCTGGGCAGATAAGGCCCTGAGCTTCATTTTGTTTGTTTCATTTGATTTCACATTGGCCCAAAATTCCCATAAAGACTGTTAGATTAAGTCACACAACACAGGGTGACTATTATACAGTACACATTTCACCTGGGGCAAATATGAAACATGAATAAACAAAACATGAACCATCTTCTCTCTGCTTTCAAAATATTGTGATATAGTGAGATTTTTAAAATTGACGCTTTTTCAAGTCATGAACAGTTTTCAGTTTAGAGAGTGTCTGCAGTATGACAATTTGGGATTTTATCTGGTTAATAACCAACTTTGATCAGTTCACTGCATGTTTTGTGTGACTATTCATATATGTACATTAACAAAAAACTTTAAATGAATTAAATGGAATTTATGACCTCATTCTGCAGGCACAATCTGCAGTTTTGTAGAAACAGCAAAGCCCACATTAGTCCCTCCCTTTCTGAATAGTTCCTCCCTTTCTGAATAGTTCCTCCCTTTCTGAATGGCTTCATAGACTTTACAGATTCAGGTCAGTGAGGTCCCCACACAGGGCAACACTTTTTTTCCCAAGTATACACAGCTATAGCTGTGGGAATGCAATCTCACAAATACTGTGGCAATTCCTGTGGGGCAGCATGTGGCCTATTGTTTAGGGCATTGCCCCTGCTGCCAGGAAGTGGGTTCAAATCCCAGGATTGCTAGTGGTACCACTGAGGTACCCTTAAGCAAGTTAACATTCCCACACTCTGCTCCCCAAGTGTCCCTTCTTAATGGCAGCCCACTGCTTCCCTTGGTGAATGGGTTAATTGCAGAGGAAATGTTTTACATTGTTCACACTGTGGGCTGTGGAGTGTTCAACTGTAATTGGCCACTTTACTTTAAAATGCATAAAAATGTTCAATGGAACTGTGCAGACATTACAAAAGAGCTCCACAGAATGATCTTCATTATGCTGCCTTCAAGTGCTCTCAGAAATATCATAAGATCCATATGAATGGTCAAACCTAGTCGTAATTATTAGTGGGAAACTCAATGACTTTCAGGTTGTCAAGTTAAAATGCTGACACATGAAGTAGAGCAAAACATCAGTACATGGTAAGATGCTCATTTCTGATTTCATTGTTTCATTGTTTTTTACTATTGTGGTGTACTTTTAATAACATGCTTAACCATATCTGTTTCACAAATAGAAACTTACTGTAGATAGGTAAATGTAATTGCTGGCATACACACCTTTTCTCTTAAAAATAATGTCATTTGCAGCATCATGTGACATTATACTACAACAGAGCTTTCGACAGGTTGTCCATTTTTTTTCCAAAGACTATGTCTTCATTCCGAGAGTTTCCAGGTTGGAAGTGAATAAATAAGTGACAGGTTGCAATTATGATTTCTACACTGGGACGTCAAATCTTACAAAAAGCATTGGAGACAGCAGTACACCTGTAGGTTCTACATTATCACTTCTATTGATCTGACAAACCTGTCTTTGTCATCTTTTGTGTGAGTGGAAAACCTGAACAGAAGTGAGTGTAATAACTGCTCCCCATGTAGCCGCACCTGTCAGCACCGAGCAGCTCTCTGCTGATCAGCAGGAATCATTCGTAGGACTAAGCTGTTATTGTTACAGTATTACTGAGACCAGCACATTACTGACCACTTTCATAAATCACTTTAGGGTGCAAGAAGAAAAATGGTAATAAATTTGACTCGTTAGATTCAAATCAATACCTACCGAAATGTGACAGCATCACATGGACTAAAATTGGAACGATATGGAGAAAATGAGAATGGCCCCTGTACAATGATCCCATGCAGAACCATAAAGCGTTCCTTGTTTATCTTCGGCTGATGGCCTGGTGCTCAGGGAGTTGTCCCTGCGATCAGAATGTCGTGAGTTTGAATCCCAGGACTGAGTCAGGGTACCCACACATTGCTCCGCTTCACATAACTACCCAGGTGCTGACTTTGTTCCCCCAACTCACTCAGGTGCAAAAGTTAAATACACAGTGCTTTGTTCACAAATGGGACACTTTATAAACACTGTAGATACTGTGGCATACCAAATTCCCCCCTTCATGGCAACAGTATTCCCTAACAACAATAGTCCCTTTCAGCAGGATAACAAATCCATACACACTACAAAGAGAGCTCAGACACCATTTGAGGACTAGCTCAGTGTTGAATTGACCTCTCAGTCTGGTTGAACATCTGTGAGATGTGTGGACAAACGAGTCTGACCCATGGAGGACTTAAAGGACATGAACATCTCAGAGCAGATTACAGGAGCAGATACATCTTCTTCACATTAGATCATTTGATCATCATGGCAAATTTGTTTCAGCCACAGATCTCCACTGACCCAGGACCTTCTCACTGTGAGGATTATTGAACACTGCACCACTATGCCACCCTCAATATAAATGATCAGTAACACTTACAACAGATTCATAAATCACTTTGCAGCAGGGCATGAATTACGTTGTATTCATTTTATAAATCATTAATATACAGTTATAAAAAAGTTATAACAGTCTGATGCAGCTGAAATATTTGGTAAGATTTGAGATCTCGCCAGTTGCTGAGCTTATCCCTTTCTCAGACAGAATGTTAAAAACTTCATCAGGTATTTTTTTACATGTTATACGTGTCGTCTTATTACAAAGTGGTACCAAATCAACTTTTGATTTCTCAGTGCTTTCATGTTGGTTGACGCATATTCATGCAGCTCATTATACTTAACAAGAAGTCTTGAAATCCTGATTCTCTGTTCTGCAGCCAAACTTCACTGCTTTAATGATGAGTTTACAGTGCAGTCCCTACAGTGGCCCTATTCAACTGGTGACAATTCCCAGAGCCAGCAGAATAAAAATACAGCTGGTTACAAGGAGCGTCTCCAGAGAGCCTGTTTAGCACTCAGTGGTGGTTTTGGCCCGAGGCTGGAGCAGGAGGGGGCGAGGTGTGTTTAGATGCCATAAGGGACCTGTGGTGCCCCAAACAGCTCAGCCTCAACACAGCTGTGAGTGGAGCTCCTGTTTGGTCCCTGTAGGCCTCACGGGGCGGAGTTAAGCACACGCAGCTATAAAATACAGCCAGATTTACCAAACAATGGAGCAGAATTACTCCCCCGTAACAAACTGACAACTTTTTCACTGCACCTTCTATATGCCTTAGATTTAAACAATTTTTGTTGTTGTGCCTTTTAGACTGATATATGTAAATGACCGCTTCCCTGTTTTGAGACTTATTCAAAAACACAGTCCGGTGCAAAACACACTGTGCAGCTGGACAAGGCTAAAGTGCCATTGACTGAACCTCTGTGTATGGATTTGTTATCCTGCGGAAAGAGACTATTGTCTGAAGGGAATACTGTTGCCATGATGGTGTGAATTTGGTGTGTCACAATACCTAAAGTGTGTGTGAAGAGTCCCATTTGTCATATGTGAACACAGCAGCCTGCGTTTACCTATTCACCTGAGTGAGACAGGTGTAGCTAGCACCTGGGTAGTCATGTGAGAAGAAAAGTTGCATGGGTACACTTACTCAGTCCTGGGATTCAAACCTATGGCCTTCTGATCACAGGGACAACTCCTTGAGCTCCAGGCAATCAATTGGCCAAAAATAAAACTTCTAAATTGTGGTGCTCCTTGTTTGTTGTTTACTTTTAAATTGTTTTAGAAAATTTCAGATAAACAAACATTTAAATTGTAAATTGTAGACTTATATCTACTTTGCTTGTACTTATTTCTTTACTTATTTTGTGTTCTGAAAACTTCCAGATTTGAAAACTTACTGTCCAAAATATTTTGCACAGGCAAAAGGAGCGGTTCAGGATACATTACACCTTGTTGTTGTATGTGAATTCCTAGGCATGTGACAAATAAAGAATCCTAAATCATGAATGTTGAACCTACTTAAATACATATTTATTTTAAGTGGTTGCTTGTTTTATGTTTCTTAAGCCGCACGATGACCTGCATATTAATCATTAAAGCATAAAAATGTTAGTGCAGTACTGTTTATTTATACATGTATATTATATATTATATATATACACAAGCTAGACCTCTGCTGTGTTTTCAGCATTCATCAGCACTTTAACTTGTGAGACTGTCCTTTTAATTTATGACATAATTTAATTTATGCTTGTTCATGTTTTTAAGGGGTTTGTAATTTAATTAATTAAATTCGTCCCCTATTTGTCCCCGAGGGGCAATTCAAAATGCACAGTGGAGCAGCGCACACATATAACAATAGTAAAATTTAAAACACACAAAAAGTTGTTGTTTTTTTATAAATCTAAGCAGGGAACAAGCAGCTTTCAGCAAGGGATGAGACAGTGACTGAGTTGAGATATATAAAGCTGTATATTTACAAGTATATTCTGTGTACTGAACAATAATAAATTACTTTAAATAACAGAAGTAGTAAGGTTCATGATATGTGAATAAAAAAATTGAAATGGGAGACTCAAATCAAGGAGGTCTGATTTGGGGGGTGGCGTGGGGGGGTGGGGGGGTGTTGGGCAAGTAAACAAAAGGTACAACAAAAGAAACACTGCAAGGCAACGGGGCACAGATCGGAA
>JBBMFX010574717.1:0-14501 GCA_037832545.1 Rhabdalestes septentrionalis | reverse complement strand
GAAAGCTTAATACGCCCCTGCTATAGATTACATTCGGTGTCAGCAGAGAGAGGTGAAACAAGAAATCTACAGTAAAATTACAGTGTTACTGCCGAAAAACTACATTACCCATAACCACTCGTGGGACACTCAACGACAACGCCCCTGCTCGAGTCAAAGGTTTGAGCGGAAGAGGAGGACTCGGACCAAAACAAAGAGCAAACTTGCTTTTTTTGTCGATTATGTTTTATGACAGTGGTTAAAAGTTAATTCTCGTAGTTTTTGAAAGTGTTTTGGTTGCCATGGAGGCCGTTCCACGAATGCCGATGATCTGGCTGGAGCTGAAAGAGGCCGGGGAGTTTCAGTTCGGTCTCTCCGTCAGACAGGTGAGCATGATTAAAACAACGTATTTTAATAGAGAAGTTATGTCATTATTTTTAGCAAGCCTATATACTCAAATGGAGTTCTAAACCTGTCTCAATCGAGTCCTAATGAACCTGGAGCGAAGAAATGAATGGAGAGGTTAAGCTTGAAGACCTACAAGTCTCAAAAAGGCCAGGTTGATAAATTAAGCTCAAAAGCAGGCCTGCCCAGGCAGAAGATGAGGTGGGGTAGGGAATTTGCTATTGGACAGAATTTCACGTTAGTCTTACTCAAGAGAAAATTCCAGAATAACCTGTTGACAGTGGTAGACGCCAGAGATGTTTATTTCCAGAAGTGCCCAACTAGAATCTTCTCTTGAATTATTAACTTAAGTCAACGCTGTCATCCGTGAAGCAGCACAAAGCCAAGTAGGCTAATGACTGTTTATATGTGTCTGTTTTTGTGTGTCGGTTTCTCATACACATTTTGAGATTAACTGTGGCCTATACTCAGCTGGTGGCCTAGTGGTTGGAGAATTGCCCCTACGATCAGAACGTCGTCGGTTCGAATCCCACGGAACTGGATCATAATGTGCATTTATTCAAAGTGGGGTGGTTAGGCCCAAGTGTATGTTTATTCTCGTATGATCTAGTCTATGATCTATTGCACCAGTTTACCGTGGTGAGACTGATTTGATGGACACATTTTATGTCATGTCAACTGAACGTCAGTTATATAATGTACATTACCTTCTGGCTACACTGCCTTATGCAGATGTTTTAGACCCGCGTCATGCGCCATAACAGCAAGGACGAAGAAGCCAGAAAATACTTTAAAGAATGTAGCATATGTGGTCTTAGATCCGCTGTTATTAATTTACCTAGCAGAGACTTGTACCGGTAGAGTCTACAGTCCTTCAATATGCCTGCCTGTACTGTTGTGAGAGCCAACAGACAAAAATAGTTTTCAATGACCTGGAACCGACCCATTTCTGTAAGTTTTATAAATATGTCATTTTTTGATTAGTCACTTTTTGTCAGGACCTGCCTGCACACATTAAATATTTCCTAATAAGCTGAATCGAACCCACCCAACCCATAAGACCCACGGGTTCTGGTCGACTCACGGATCACTGGTATCTTTGTTTGAAATTTTATAGGTTGTTTCTAGTAAGTTGCTTTATAATGTATCAATGAATTGTTATTATGTAGCTGAAACCCTTGAATACACTATTGTCTGGTAGCACAGATTTTTTTTATGTGGTTCTTCAGTGGACCAGATAAGCCCATCGACATCTTGCCCGAATCCAATATTGTAGGTTTAGCATTTGTCAGTATTTGTTGCTAACTACTTACTTATGTCATCACTCAGCAATACTGCAAATCCAACCTGAACGTATGTATTATGTCCACGCATATAAATAAATATGTTCTGGTTCTTGTATTACGCAGATGGGAGACATGGTTTACTTTCTTGTGTTAGTAGAGCAAATGGCCTCAGATTAGAGTTAAAGGACATTCAGTACAGCAATTGTAGAAAGATGGAAGACAGGTTAAGGAGCTTCCAGGGTTTACACCCTAAAACTAAATACATCACAGATATTTATAATTGTGAAAGAGAGTGAGGAATTGAAACTGGACTTTTGAAGTGCAGCAGAGTGCTGTGGGGGGTATATACCCGTCATCTGAGGGGACAAGGTGCACTATAATGCATCAGAGGATATGAAGGAATTTTTGTATTGTGTCATAGTGTGTACAGATGTGTCAGTTTCTGTCCCAGTACTTTCTGGGCTATTTAGATGTGGATTAAAGCTTGTAACAATAACACATTTTGGTGGACAATAAATTGTCCCAGAAATGATTGCGATTAATTATACTATTGTCATTGTGTCCATTTTTACTGGACTGGCTCTCTGCATTTCTAAAGGTCTTTCTGTAAATTTAGACTCTTCTTATTTAAATAAAATATATTTACACTTGATTATAGTATTACTTGGCTATTTTTTATTATCAGTATTACAAACGTAGAGCTTTTTCAGCTCCGCAGTGAACCAGACCGTGAGACTGCAAGTGAAGCACGTCTTCTGAGGAGAAATGAGACTCAGAGGTTCTGGCACGTTCCCAAAGAAGAGCTGATTTTTGGTGGACAATAAATTTTCCCAGAAATCGTTGCGATAAACGATAATCTGGATTGTGTCCATTTTCTACTGGTGTAATGATAATGACATTATAATGCAAAGGCTCCCTTTCAAAGATCCATAAACCTTGACTTCTAAAGATCACATAACCCTGGGAGAGGAAGAAATTGTAAGACAGTCATCATACCTAGACTTTGTGTGGCTTAAGGCAGGATCTCTCAGGAGTAGCAATGTGTCCAGCTGTGCTAAATATTCTCTTGCTCAGGGCTGGGCAATAAATTTAAACTTAATTCTGCAAAATTAATTTTCTCCAATTGTAAAAAGAAGTAAATTATATATTTTTAAAAGCTGCTAGTAATAATCAGAAGTATAAGAATATTCAGTAAGTGTTTATGTAAATGTAAAATAATCCTATAAAGTATTTTTTTAGGTTTAGATTCAGATTTGGTGAAGACCGACATGGAAGGAAACAACACTTGGTGTGAGACCTGGATTGTGTCAATCACAAACATTATAACATGAAAGCAAAACAGCCAAATAAAAATATAAAATTCAAATATTTTTTATATAAAATCAACTGACAAAAGTCTAAGGGCTTATCAACACACCTCATTAATATTAGCCAAGTTTGGCTAAAATATGAGTATACAGATGATAATAAACTAAGAGCCATGTCCCTATACTTTTGTCCAAGGCGATAGTCTACGTCTTAATAACTCTGGTTCGCCGGTGGGTATTATGGCAAACAAGGGGTCTTTGGAAAGCTCTCACTGAGCCCTATTTAACTCTGAAGTTTCCCAGGGATTGGTGTTTGCCCCATCTAGAAAAGCCAAGAGCAATTAGTGCATGTTAAAACTGGACTGGCTCTCTGCACTTCTAAAGGTCTTTCTGTAAATTTAGACTCTTCTTATTTTGATCTTATATTTAAATAAAATATATTTACACCTCACTATACTATTACTTGGCTATTTTTTATTATCGTTATTACAAACCTAGAGCTTTTTCAGCTCCGCAGCGTACCAGACCGCGAGACACCGAGTGAAGCACGTCTCACACAATGCTTCTGAGGACTCAGAGGTTCTGGCACGTTCCCAAAGAAGAGCCGATTTCTGCCGGAAAAAAACAAACTGGATTTCATTTCAGAACAGTGATTCTAAAATTTGGAACTCATGGCCTGCACGTGTTCCGCGGGGCTTACTTTCAGTTTGCCCGTCCCTGCTATTGCTACTGTTTTACCACAAATGCGACATACCCGCTAGCACAGTGGTTCACCGTGTCCATTCGGTTTAAATCCAAAGCAAAGTGCTCCCACACTGAAGCTGTCGCGTTTGGCTTTGACACCAATTCCATCTCCGATTATCAGCTAACGTTAGCATTTTCTCACCGTGCGGTTAGCAATTAGGATAACCCAGCGTTTCTCAAACTTATTTGTCCTGGGGACCAGTCATGACAGCTTTGGGGCTGCACGGCCCTGCATAAACGACATCACCCCCCCAAGTGCATCCGCATAGATGACATAGATTTCACCAAAATTTTAATCAACATTTTAATGTGGTAGGTGTGCCTGCTTTCTCGCCACTGACTGGTAAAAACAAGGAAGACACACTGACAGACGGTCTGAGTGTTTTTGTTTTTTTCTGTTTCTTTCCTTTGTTACAAAAAAGCTGTCTCGCACAGATCTGTTTTGAACGGCATCATTTGATGGATTCTAGTTACCTAGAATTCTAGTTACACAGTTATGAGAATGAGAGTTACAGGAAGCCTGGATCCATCGATGCATTCTGGGATCAAATGTTTATGTACAATGTAAAATCGTGACTGCAATATCACGTTGTGAACCCTTTTGGATAAATAAATGTGTAATGCTGTGGTACAAAGTGATAACTGTAACCGGGAGGCTGTTTAATATGAACAAAAACAACACATTTCATCAGTTCACAATCTTCAACATCACTTCACCTTTTTTTGTGCAGTGAGTAGATTTTTGATGAGAGTGCTGACATTCTTGTGATGCCACCTCAAGTAATATGCAGCCTGTATTTTGGTCTCGGACACGTTTTTGTCAGTGTTGGTACAATACTGAGTCTGCCATGCTCTGTTCCCCTCTGTTTTCAGTACATCCAGATGAACTTTGGTGAAAACCCAGAAAACTACAGCGAAGCGCTGAGAAAGCTGGAGCACCTCAGACAGGTGGGATAGTGGCTTTTGAAATTCACTGACATTTTCTGTCATTCAGGTTTCCCAGTTAAGCACAGGATGAGTTGACTTATGGAAATGAAAAAAGTTAAAGCATTGCAATGTTACGGATGACTAATCTTATTACTAGCAGTTGTTGTTTTGTTTTTTTTAAATCACCTTCTTTATCATCGTTATGATCATCTCTCTCTGTCACAGAGTGCAGTAAATGTCACAAGGGACTATGAGGGCTGCAGCGTTCTCAGGAAATACCTTGGTCAGTTACACTTTCTACAGAGTCGTGTCCCTATGGCGAAGGGACAGGAAGCAGCTGTACCGATAACATGGTGAGTACTGCAGGACTTACTTTATGTTGGAAATTGCAGTCATTAGTTGCATCCCTTAAAAACAATATGGTGCCTCTTGCTTTAATCTCACCTCCCTAATATTGTTTTCTTTTTCCTTCAATACAGGACTGATATCTTTTCAGACAAAGAAATCACACATGAAGACATAAACTATGAGCAGGCCTGTGTCCTTTATAACCTGGGTGAGACTCACTCATGTACTGCAACACATGAACACATATGACAAAGGAACAGAGCAGTTAATTTCGTTTTTTGGGTTAATGTATTTAATTTGTATTTTTTGGCAGGTGCTTTACACTCTTTTCTGGGAGCCATGGATAACAGGGTGTCTGAAGAGGTAAAAACTGATCATATGCTCTCTATTTACATTGCATATCTGGGAGTTGCAGGTTTTTAAAATCATTTTCTGTATATATACATTTAAAACAGGATGAAGGAATGACAATGTTTGTGTCTTTGTGTGTGTGTGTGTTGTGTGTGTTGCAGGGGATGAAGACTTCCTGCACCCACTTCCAGTGCTCTGCAGGAGCATTCACATACATCCGAGATAATCACAACTTTAACTACAGTTCTGACATAAGCCACCAGGCCCTGTCCATCAACATTAGCCTAATGCTGGTAAACAACTTGCACATTCCTCAACTCTCTTACAAAAACACACATTTTTTCTTAAATCCATCAATACAGACCTACTGCAGTACATATTCTCCCCAGTTGAAGAATACATTAGAATTCCAAATTTTAGAATCACTGTTTTTAAATGAAATAAAAACCTATTATTATTCTGTTGTAATGGTGCTACAACAACATATAATTTGTAGGAAAGTATAAGAATGTTTAGATGTATCCAAAATAAACAGAACTGAATATGATTCTGTAGTGGCTCAGAAAGCTGTCTTTACATTCAAAATCCATATTCATCCAATTTTAGGAATTATTGTAAATGGACATTTGCATTGTGTTAGCATTTTCGTCTGTGGTGGTTTTTCCAGCCAAAAAACAAACAAAAACATATCTTGTGTATAGCATTTATGTACAATCTCCCAATGTTAGATAATAGTTTTGAATGCCAGCATACATTCACAAAATTTGAGTTTATACAACCATTCTGCAAAGGAACTAAATTAAAACAAACAATGTTGTTTCAAATATGTGCTTTGTCCCCAAAGTTTTGTTTAGTCAGCTAATTTAGTCCGCTATAGTTCCACTGACTAACACACCAAGAGAGAGCAAAGCCAGTTGTGCTCTCTTGTCTGCAGTACCACCAGGGATCAAGCTCACAATCTCCCAATGTTATACAGATGGATCCAACAACGGTATTGTTATGCCACTTGGGAACTTCCAAATTTAGGATTCAATGTGTGTGATTTCTTCCATTTAAAAAGTAATTCCAAGCAGCTTAGAGCTGTGATATCACAGATAAATAACCTGTCATCAGATGTAACCCTGACACAATTGATTTAAACAGTGCAATGTATCTTATTTCAGTGTTTCCTTTGTTCTGGTTGTACCCTCTGGTAGGCTCAGGCTCAGGAGTGCCTTCTTGAGAAAACCCTGTTGGACAACAGGAAGAGCGTATTGATTTCTCGCATTTGTGCCCAGGTGTGATGAGCTTCTTATAACATGCATATATATATAAATACATATATATATACACTTGCTTCCCTGACCATTTTAGCAACATTAATACTGTGTGCAGGTATGTGATTATTACAAGGAGTGTGTGAGGGTGCTGGAGAACTCTGAGTGTTCTTTTGGGAAAAAAGAGTGGAGGAAACTCATTTACATGAAGATCAGCTATTTCACGGCAATTACAAATGTGAGTGCAGAAACCACATTGTAAACATCCCAAATTCTAAAATCTCAATGCATTTTGTAATAAGTAGCATGAATTATTGATTATGTTCTTCTGAATACTGTTAGTTACACATGGGCAAGCAGTCTGAGGAGCAGCAGAAATTTGGAGAAGCTGTAAGTATCATTCTGTGTGGGGTTGGTTACTGATGCTCCAGACAGACTCTGTTTCGTTTTTATCTTAATAGAGCATTAGGCAGATAGCTGAAAGCAATGAAAGATTTGTTGTAAATAGTGAAGGTGAATAAAAGGGCCCAAACCGTATTTCCCAAAATTCTTCTGCAGATAACAGCTTAATAGAGTGACCAGAACATATACTCTCATGGCCAAGGATGACTGAAAAATTGTTACCACTTAGTATTTTGTCATTAAACAAATCTTTTATTGTCCCCTACAAAAGTGATTACATTTTGATAAGAATTGATAGTTATGCTTTGTAAGATTATATCAAATTTTATGATGACTGCACGATGAGTTTTTATCACAACATGATATAATACGGTATTATAATAATAAAATGAGCCTAAAATGTAAATATTATCATCAGTAGTTGTATACTAAAGTGTGGCTGGATACTAAAATCATTAGACAGAATTATGTTAAATGAATAAATCACATAATTTTGAATTTGTTTTTCACAGGTTGCATACTTCCAGAATGCTCTTGACAAACTAAATGAAGCCATCAAGCTGAGCAAGGTGAGTATACACACACACACACACACACACACACACACACACACACAAAACCAATACACAGTGTTTGATTGACCTTTCATTTTACGCTCTGCAGGGTCAGCCTGACTCCGTGCAGGACGCTCTGAGATTCACAATGGATGTTATTGGTGGAAAGTAAGACTAACTGGCCTTTTTAGCTCTTTTGCACAAACATAAATCACCAAAAAAAAAAATGTCAAGAGAACGGGGGCTGCATTTCAGATAACACTATTCTGTTCTATTAATGAATTAACCAACAGTAGACCAACATAATGTATATTTTGCATTTGATTCCCTTGTGTCTGCGATCAGGTTTAACTCAGCTAAGAAGGATAATGACTTTATCTACCATGAGTCTGTTCCTAATCCGGACACACTAACTGCAGTGAAAGGTAGAGGGATTAAAAAAGATGAAATCTAGCTATAGATATGTAGCATGCATTTAAAACCTAATTAATTCTAATAAACTTCTGAGTGATGTCTTTCCTACCCTCTCTGGTGTAGGCGCTTCCCTGGTGAAACCCGTCCCTGTGAATCCGTCTGACCTCAGCGTTACCGGCCCTGACCTGTTCTCCAAGCTGGTTCCCATGGCAACTCATGAAGCTTCTTCACTTTACAGGTTACTTGTACTGGACTGGTTTTGGTCTGGTCAGCATTAGTTAATAACATGAAGTATTTTACTTCCTTTATATTCACCCAGAGCTCTATATATACATTTCAAGCGTTTGCCAGATTCAGTTTACTGCACCCAGAGAGTGTTGTTTTAAACATTACTACTCAATGTGTAAAAAAAAGGTTTTAAACCAGGAGTTCTCAAATCAGTCCTCTCAGGTGGTCCATATTTTTGCACCAACTAATACAGCAAGAATGTGGTCCGTCTCGGGGGGCCTTGAGAACCCCTGCATTAAACCGCCTCTCCCCTTTTCTAAGAATTGAACATCAACCTCTTTCTGTTTGCAGTGAAGAGAAAGCCAAACTACTCCGTGAAGTGACAGCAAAGATTGATGAAAAGACCCAGATCTTGGAGTAAGGGGCACATTCTCACACATATTATATCCACATCCATATTCAAACACAAATGCCTCTTTTTATCAACAACTACTTAAAAAGTTGTTCGTACTTTTTAAGGCATTTTAGACTGAACTGATTCATTAAAAAATTTAAAACATTTTACTCTCTAGGAAGTTCATGGACTCTCTGAACTGTGATTGTGTGGATAATTTGGACATGTTTAACTCCATGCCGCCGACGTTATTGGAGAAATGTGCAGCCCTTAGTGTCCGGCCAGATGCAGTCAAGAGCTTAGCACAAGCCATGCAGGGTGCGTAGTACACACACATACACACAAACTTACACTCACACACACAGTCGTAAATTCCAGTAAACCTAAGTTTACTTTCAAAACCTCTGAAAAGTTTTACTGCTCATGGTATACATTCATCATTTATTGTGATATTGCGATCGCTTGTCATTTGTAAGCACAAATACTCCTTCATCTGAAGAGGTGTGTAATACAGTGAACTTAATAACTAATCCTTTTGATAAAAAAAAAAAAGAAATTGTAAAACGTATGCAGGAAAAAAAGGATGAGAACTTTTTGGTGGAGATTTAGTCATTCTGAAAGCTCCTGCGTATTAGTTCTTTCACAGACCAGTGCCTTCACTTTCTTATTTGTATCCTTACAGCACATGCACACAGAGGAGAAATGTGATTCAAATGTTCATTACAGAATGTTCCAATAACCGCTTCTCTTATGCTCTTATTAGCTAATTCTCATCATCATACTTGCTACATGTCCAGGTACTCACACCTGTATATTCACTGTGGAGAATTTTAAACATCCTTCTGTATCTGAAGGTATGCAGCAGCTCATAAAAGTGGTGATGTCAGTAGGTTTCTTGCTGGAAAATCTAAATAGCTTAGTTCGTGTGTACACAAAAGTGCGTGTGTACACAAACACTATTCTGAAATGGCTTGCTTCTGTATTTGTGGAATGACCCTGCTCTGTCGGCTCAAGTGATGGAGCTGTAAGATCTTGTTTCTGGATGTGTTCTACAGCTTTGTCTGGTGTATATACTGATGTGGGATCATCCCTAGAGGAGATTCAGAATGCTCTGGTGGAGGATGAGGCTGAGGAGAAGAGTATGGCGGAGGTGGTGGGGCAAATGCGTGTGTCTCCCAGGCCTCCAGCCATGCAGGAGCTCCAGAAGGAGCTAAAGAAGTATGAGACTGCTCATGAGGCAGCCAGCCACACCAACACTGAGCTCCACAGAGCCATGAACCAGCATATACCCAACCTGCGCATTCTCCAGGGACCACTGGAGGAGCTCAGGAAGAACCTGCCCCAGCCTCAACTGAGTCAGGGTTAGTGAGCCTGTGTTCATGACAGTGAGAATGTTTTGGTGGAGTGAGAACAGAGTCGGGCATAACTGTGTCCACTCTGAGAACACATACAACAAATGTGGAATTTGTGTGGGCTAATTAAGTTGACTTTTGTATTTGTCCCTCAGAGGACACGTCAGCTTTGCAGACCATGAAACGGCTCCTTGGTAAGGTGCACGAGATGCGTAAACAAAGGAATTCATTGGAGCAGCAGCTTCGTGAGCTCATTCAGAAAGATGACATCACATCTGTTCTGGTAACCACTGAGCGTTATCAGATGAAGGTGAATGGTGCAAAAGTGAAGTCATTTGATTATTAAATCACTTTAATTTCATTGCAGATACTGACACTTTGGCTTCTTTGTCACAGGCATTGTTTGAGCAGCAGTTGCAGAAGTATGATCAACTTAAGGGGTACATCAATCAGAACCTGGCTGCTCAAGAGAACATCCTTAAAGCCATAACAGAGGCTAATGTGCAGTATGCTGTCGTCCGCAAGACACTTACCATCAAAGAGCAAGAGTATGTTTGTGTCTGCTTATTTAATATTTGTCATTGATAACTATAGATGTAGTATGAGAATGTATAATTGTGTGTAATGCTCATGTTCTGCCCTACAGATGGAACAGCTATGTTCAGTCCCTTGTTGCCTCATATGAAGCGTATGAGGATCTAGTGAAGAAGGCTGAGGAAGGTAAAAACTTCTATGAGGACCTGGACAAAAAGACCTGCAGCCTGCTGGACAGAGTTCAGGCCTTCTGTCAGACCAGAGAGAAAGAGAGAACTGTGTTACTAGAGGGGTGAGTGGGACAATGTTTGGCTTATAGATAGACATAATGGAGACCTACATTGCAGACGGAGAGCTCTACAGAAGGCATATAGATGTACATTGATTTCTGATGGTCATTTTTAAAGGTTGTCTTTAAGATGTGTGACAAAATCAGATTTTGTTTTCTGTGTGGCGAATCTCAGAAGATACCCAGAAGTGTTCAGCAGGAGTCTCATTTCAGCTTTAAATGACCCTTAACTGTCATTATTTTGTAGGCTGCATCTGTCTAGATAACACTGACCGAAAACTTCTGAGTTATTGAAATAGATACAGATTAATTGCAATGATTATGCCATTATTTTACTGTATTCTGTGCTCCCATGAGCCTCATGCACCACTCAGAATTGCCGCATTTCGGCTCCACACTGCCACCTTGCTGCAGCCCTCAAGTCAAAATTTGCTTTGACCCAGTTTGTCACTGACCTTTCCAAAATGCAACCAATGAGACAAACCGCATCTATGATGTGTGACACATGACCCATTTCTTTTTCCTCTTCATCTTTTCATCCCTTGTGCACACAATGACCACAGCCAAAGCTTTGGTTTAAACAGAGATTGTTTTACAGAACTACATGGGAATACACGAACTCTGTCTCAAATGACCACTTTTTATAATATGTAAGAATGCTCCAGCATTAACTATACAGTCATTACATGCATTATACGTACATGCTGTATTTACTGTATCATGTGCATCATATGTGTAGTATTGTAGTTTGAACCTTAAGCCTGAAAAAACCCCACACCATTATCCCTCCACCACCGGTCTTTACTGATGGTTCATTATTTCAGAGTTCCTGCTGCTCAGGAATCAAGTGCCAGCTTGATTTTCAGCACTCTGGCTATTATACATGCCAGGTAGAAATTCCATGAGCTCTCCAATGTGACACAACTTACTAAACATGTCTGTCTATGGAGTTTACATAGCTACACTTCTGTTACTTCTTTTAGCAGCACATGTGTCTGAAACACCATAACTCATTAGTTATTCTAATAATATATGGCTAGGGCAAAAGTATTGGTATATGCATAATAATGATGGAACAAATCATGAAAAAGAAAAACGCTGAAACAAACATCAGATGACAGATACCACACATGATTGTTTTGCTTGTTATTGTTATTGTTCTTTGGTTTTATGAATGAATGATTTTTCTGCCTCATTCCTACAGGGAGGTGGCGAGAGGACCCCCGGCAAGGCCTTCTGCTCAAAAGCCAGTGCTTAGTAAAAAGGCCCCAAGTTCTGGTTCTGGCCCCTCAAGTCTGGAGGCTGCAGGGCCTTCAGTCACCCCCGGGCCCCTTGGAGATATTCCCCAGGAGCTACGCAGCCTCCCACCAGATATGGCTCTAGCTGGAGGCTCTGCTTTTCCAAATATCCGCCCTTATGGTGCTGTCCCTCTCACCTGGCCTCCAGGGGCCATCCCTTTTGCCCCTACTCCATTTCCAAACCAGAGAATGCCACAGTTGGCTCATTATAATCAGCCCCCTTATGGCCAAGCTCCTGGTGTTCTGCCACCAACTGCACCTCCTCAAGTTCCTCGGTCAGGTCATATCTTGCCATCCAGAGGTGGCACGCTTGTTCCCCCTAATCCACAAAATACTTCACAGATGCCTTCCCCGGGCTATATGCCAGTTCCTTGGCAGCAAGCACCTAGTCCCACTGGACCCTCACAGATTGGACCACAGGCTGTTGCAAGACCAGGTTTGCCTAGAAATCAGGTTCCCGTTCCAAGTGGGCAGTTCCCTCATCCAGTTGGACAACAGATGCAAACTGGCCTGCCTCAATCTTCTTCAGCCCAGCAGATCCCTCCAGGAATCCAATACTCAGCTCCACAGTCTGGACAAGGCTTGCCCTCTCAGACACCTGTAGTTGCCTTTCCTGGGCAAATTCAGCAACCAATCCATCCTGGATTCAGGCCCATGATGGCAGGCCAGGGTCCACCCCAACCAAGCCCAACCCATTATAACTGGCCTCCTCAGACCCCGTCTCAGACTGGACTGCCAGTTCAGCCCGGCCCTCAATCTCAGAGAGCTCCCCTTCCAGTGCAAGCTCAAGGACCTGCTCACTTCGGGCCTCCAAACCAGATTTTTCCTGGACAGCTCCCACAAAACCAGCCCCCGACTCACATGAGCCAATTTCTTCCACCTTTTCCATCTCCTCAACGTCAACAAATGCCAGGATCCTTCTTGAATACTAATCAACAAGCAGGTGTACCTCAAACCTCCACTCAAATACCCTTCAGCCAAAATGCCCCAATGCCTTTTAATTATAACCCTTCTAACCAGCATCAAATTCCTCCTGGATCTGCACTGCCATATAATGTACCAGCAGGAGCCCCACACAGTCAACATGGCATGGGTCAGCAACCTGTGAATACCCAGTTCAATCCCATGTTTCAGCCAGTAAGGCCCCCACAAAACCAGAACCTTTCACTTCAGACAATTCCTTCATCTTCTGGACCAGCTGTCCCAGTGATGGACAATCCAAATCCTCCTCCCGTTGATGGTATCCTGACACCTTCTCCTGCTCAACGCTTACCACAGAATCAGGCAGCCCTTGTGGGGCAGCAGCCTCAGGAGGCTGTGAATCCTGATGTTCTCAATAACAAGATAGATCATCTCAGAATTTCCTCACAGGAAGATGCTCTTAAAGCTGGTGAAATGCCAGAGAGTGGCCTTCATCCATCTCAGCCAGCCAATGGTCATGCCCAGCCTGTTCTTGCTCAGTCAGAGGAGCATAGGAGAATGGAGAATGGGAATATGGCTGCAAACAGCGCAACTCAACAGAATAATGACCAACTGGAGTCACTGAAGAGAGATCTGTTCGGTGATCTGGACCCTCTTTGGTCAGTAAATAAGACATAGATAATGATAAATGTTGAAAAGGGCATATAATATTAATCAGTTATAACTGTACTATCGAACCTTGTAAATGCAGCACTAGAAATATGGGCACTACATTTGCTTACACTTGACTTCGCCTTACGGTTTCAAAGCCCATGTGAACACATTGTATCTATATAGTTAAATGAAACACTGCAGGTTGCACTATGACTATGCAATTCTCTTATTTCAGTCTTTATTTTGTGCTTTTAAAGTAGCACTCTTATAATGCTGTTTTTAGGGTTATGGTGAATTTCAATATTACTGGATAATGAGGATGGATGATGATATTGGATAATGATTAAAAAGGGATGCTATTTTTTACATCTTTGATACAACACTGAAGAGACAATTTACTTGGGACCATTTATAAGTTTTAGTACTAACAATATACATAACTTGTGTTCTAACAATATATGTAGCTTGTTGCTATTCTTTAAATTAATGTGCAGATGAATAGAGCATCTTTTTACATGCATTCTAATTATAACTGTTTTTCTTTTGTGTTTAGTCTTCTTAATGGACTGGGAAATAAGGAATGATGGCTTAGTCTTTTGTCCTCTCACTCTGTACACATGGCTTATATTTTCTAGCATATTTAAAAAATTCAGGTATTAAATATCAGTAATTTGATTTTTCTGCCTTTGTTTTTACTTTGAAGTGTGTATGTGAAAAAGAGAATATACCTCTACATTTCCACATAATGGCGCTGTTAGCTTGTGTGTGGGAGGGAGGGCAAATTGGTGTGTGTGTGTGTGTGTGTGTGTGTGTGTGTGTGTGTGTGTGTGTGTGTGTGTGTGTGTGTGTGTGTGTGTG
>JBBMFX010574700.1:0-14503 GCA_037832545.1 Rhabdalestes septentrionalis | reverse complement strand
GCTGACGTCGGCTGACCAATCACAGACGTCCAGCATCCAGCGCGGACGTCGGATGCTTAGAAAATAGAGCTCGACTCAAACCCACGATCCAACCCTGTTGGATCGCCCATACGACGTACATGCTGGAGCAGTATAAGTATGAATCAGGCTTTACTCTTACTACTAACTCTTAACTTTTTTTGACAGGTGTTGTTTAGGTGTAGCCAGTGTGCAGCATCTTGGTTGTATTGTGGATGTTTGACTTAAGTTTAGCTTTACAGGTCTAAGATACAGATTGTACTACTTGAGCACTGATGTACATCGCTCTGGATAAGAGTTTCAGCTAAATGCCGTTAATGTAAATGTAAATCTAAGTCCTGAACCAGTGAAGGAACAGGAGCAGATGGTTCCAGACAATCAGGCGGTGATCAGTATACTGGTGGTGCTGAATGCTGAGTGGTTGGAACTCCTTTATCTAGGCTACTTGTATATTTATACACTTTGCATCCTGTCACAGTAAAACATTTGTTCCCATTTCTGATGTACTCAGTAGGCCAAAGATAAGGCAGTTGGAGAGGGTGCCTCAAGAATTTTGCATAATATGGTATATATATATATATATATAATTACATGGTTTAGAGGTAAACTGAGTTTTTCAGAGTGAATTAGTTGTTTAGCCATTCATACTGTGGATTTTTATTTGATTTTCTCCCTCTACAGGTGGCGGCAAAAATGAGATGAACAACAAAGACACAGCAATTCCATTCAATATGTTCACAGTATTGTCAACATTTGGATGTCAGACACAAAGACAAGATCACTCTGACCCATATTTGAGATGAAAAACAAAGCTAAAGAGCACATGGATGGCCAGAAGCTCAGTCTTCTCTAATGCCAGGCTCCTGGTGTGTGTGTGAGGAGGTGCCAACATCAAACTGCAGCGTAATTCAAAACATGACACATCAAAGTGCTATTTTAGTGCGTCCTGTCCCATGTGAAAAAAAAAACACAATGCAGAGCCTGCAGGGCCGGAAAGAACCGAGCGACCTGCTCAGCAGTAACGGCTGCGGAACTGTCGCCACTTCCCAGCTTCACGCCGAAGACAAGGACTTGGCTGGAAGCTTTTAAAAACGACAATTCAGCAAAGAATCAAGTGCGCCAGATGGAGTCCATCAGCCAAGACATGTTCAGGGTTTTGAAGCTTCTTTCCGTTTGTCCTGGAGCTACGAGGCTAAAGGAGCTAACCAGTAACGGAAGCTTATGTTCAACAAATAGCAAAACCACTCGTCTCAAAGCAGGCGGAGGTGTTCAATAATCTGTAATAGACTCGCTTTTGTGGTTTCTGACTCACAATTACACATAAGACTGGAATGATAAAAATGATCCTCATTGTTAAATACGGCTACATTCGGACGAAGAAGAAATCCAAATCAGGAAACTTTACTGAAGGAAATGCTTATGATACGACTGCACAGACACGAAGAAGGATGAGTAATATTAAATGTATTAAAAAGTCATAATAACATTTTCCAGAAAACCCTCCCTGAAAATATTTTACACTGAATACACTCAGCAAAACTGTGTACACTCATCATTTTAAAATGTCGTTTTTAACTACTAACTCCCAAAACCAAGCGGCCTGCACTAAAATTCCAACCAAAATATGAGCAAGAGAAACGACAGAATGACACGAAAGAGGGTTCCCTAACCCGTTCGGTTTAAAAAAACTTGTGTGCTCTTTGAGTTTGAACAACTAGATCCTCATTCTTAGAGCCCCTGCGCAGCCCTGCGCCATAAATCAGGCCAAACGGGCGACTGCAACAATTTCCAGATGTCAGAGGGGTTTGGGAAAGACGGCTATTGTTTGGGAAAGTTGCGGGAAAGAATTCTGAACAGGTGTGGAGCGGGAAAGTGGCGGAGAACACAGTCCACTTCCAGGAAAGTCGTCATTACCCGACTCTAGATCCCCTTACTGCCTTGAAACCCATTTTACTGCGTTACTTCTAGGTCATACTTGGTTGAAAGGAGTGGAAAGTGCAGATTCTACCATATCACAAATGTGTTTGTAGTAAGAAGATCATTTAATATATTTAGACATCTTTGTTATAAGTATTTGGAATAAATAAATAGTTAATAAAGAGTTTTGATTTTTGAATAAACACATTTGACCCATTTTTAAATCACACTGATGTAAAAAAAACCCCAGAAAAGACGTCGACTGGAACCCAAAGAATGCACCGATTCTAAACGTTTGTTCCATTTGAATACGTATCCATGTATGTGTTTATGACCAGATTTTAATATAATTAGTGTTTGATGAAAGGTTTTATCTTGTTTTGAGGAGAAAAAAGTATTCCTAACACTTTAAAATCACGATGACACTGAAATAAAATGAAAAAAAGTCACCTTGAACCAAAAGAAATACACCTTCTTTCATTTGATTTCATTATTTCTCGCTCATGATTGAACAAAACAATGAAACGTGCAGATTGTAAACTTTTAATTCGTGCCATGTGTGTGCTTGTAAGCAGAAGAGGGGATATTGTATTATAATTTGAATGTGATGAAAGGTTTTGGCCATGTTTTGTTGAAAGGAGCCACTTGGCCCATTTTTAAATTACTTTGAGAAACAGAAACATTGAACGGAACCCAATGAAACAGACATCAAATATAAATATAATTCAACATGTCTAAACAGAGTGTTTTAAACTCTCTCATCTCATTTATATGATTCAGCATAGCGAGTTTTAGCTGAAAAAATGAAATATTAGGTATTATTGCATTAAGCAATTTCAGGTTTTCTAATTCTGATGACTGATTAAATCCTCCCCCATATTTCCCTATGATGAGTCACATACAAATGTACCAGTAAAGGCTAATGGATAAGTAAACTCTCACTTACCCGCACAGTCATTGTTTGATTATCTGATGCGGTTTTTGGCGAACATGCTCGGATGTTCCAACGTGTCAGAACACAGTGTGGTTAGTTCGTGACACGGCCTTACACTCTGTGGGCCCCTTTGGCTGTTATTGGCGTGTAAAAGTGCTGCTGCAACATCATCGATTACTCTAAAGCAGTGTGGACGCTGTTTAGATGTTAACACACCCGGTGTGGGCAGGAAACAGGGCTGCTAATGGCACTGTGCTGGCCCAAATTCAAATTCTACAGAGCCACTGCCTCAAACAGTGGCAGAAAGTTAAGCCGAGCTGGAGAAAGTGGTCAGAATTTCTTGCAAACACAATCAAACTTCAAACCAAAATTGTTTTCTCAAGCTTTTTATTATCTCAAGCATTTACATCCACCTCTCTTACTGAGCACAACATTTTGTGTATATACAGCTCTGGATAAAAATAAGAGAACATTGCAATTTATTTTTAAATCAGCATCTTTATGACATCCATTACATGCCAGTGTCTGTTAAATTCCTACACAAGCTCCTCCTTCTGCTTCAGAATCACATCATATTTACTGAGGAAAAGTATAAAACACTGCTGTTATCCACACTCTCCTCTCACAGTGAGACCAGCTGGATGGTAAAACACAACTAGACGTTCCTCAAAGCTCATTTTATCTGAGAGTAAACAAGAGATTTGGCATCATTTGTCTCATTCTGATGTTTTGTCATTTCCTTCAAAATTATGCTTCAAAACACTATATTTTATTGGTAAATGAGGTGAAATATTGTCAGTAGTTCCTAAGAACGAATGCAAGGCTTTTTAGTTCAATACTTGCAGCTATAAAAGATAAAATCTGAGAAACTGAACTTTTTGTGGTGGTAACCTATTTTTTGTAGTTGTTGGCTATAGTATAGTTGTTGGTTTGAGTTTGAATCCCAGGACTGCTAGTGACACCACTGAGGTACTCTTGGCCGCCCGCTGCATCACTTGGTGAATGGGTTTAATACAGAGACAGAATTTCACACTGTTCACACTGTGTGCTGTTGTGTGTTCATATTTGACAAAAATGGAGTATTTAGTACAGATTACTTTCTGAGAATCTGAGATTTTAGTCTATGTTTTATGCTGTTTGTCTCGGTGTGTCTGTGCTGTTGTAGCATAAGCATCAATAATATTTCCTGATCATTTCAATGCGTCATGACTTCATTCCCAAGCAAGACCCAAAAAACGTCCACCGTTGCTCCCACATCGCCCTCTCATGCTAGCCTTCAATCCTTATTAGTGCTCGGAACAAGGGTTAAGTATAACTTTAGCTCTTACGAGGCAAATTAAAGTCCTTCACCTTTTGCTTTGATCCTGTATGCTGTAAGGTCAGACTGTCTGGAAGGTAGCAGGCCTTCTCCTTTCCCTCAGCGCTGCCACGCTAGGCCGCTAATCTCTCTAGGGCTTGTAATTAACCCCTGCTGTTCCAGTCCCTTCTCATCTCCCGTGGCTTCCATTCCCAAGTGAGTGGCCTTCCACTCGGAGCCACAGGAAAAGACAGGACGCCTGCAGGCCCGGTGGCGCACACGCTTAAAAACAAACCAGATGTTTTATGCTTCATGCTACAGCGTAGCTTTATACCAATCAGGAGCCAACATGCAAGGCCTGGCTGCTGGGGAGGGGAATCACCAGTGACCTCCTGAAATTATAATCAGGATCTTAATGTAAAAAGTATTTTGTACAAAGTATTTCTGCAGAGATTTTAATTTACTTTAATTTTTAACGTGGCCACTTATAGTCCCGTGTGAACAAACCACACCACAGCACACAGACCACTGTGAAATTCTCCCTCTGTATTTAATCCATTCACAAGGTGAAGCAGCCGGGAGCAGTGTGTGAGGACGGTACCTTGATCGATGGAACCTCAGTGGTGCCATTAGAAGTCATGGGATTTAAAGTCTCAAACCACTAGGCCACCAGCTGCCTTAAATGTATATTTTTACTTTCATATTGTTCTTGTTTTTGTGTCTCTGTGTGACTGTGCAGCTGTTTTCTGATTCCAGTTCAACACAATCCTATGGATTTACATGAGTAAACACATCAAAATCCAAATCTTATCAGTCTAAAACCAAATCCAAAACCTTAAATTAAAATGAGAAGTTGACAAAAAGCTCCGCCTGCAGCTGTGCTGGTATCAATTGCACCGAACTAATGTCTGTATGGGGGTTTAGAATGTTTAGGATAACATTGCTCAACTGGGTAGTATTAAATGTAAATGTAAATGCAGTCAATGCCTGATCAATTTATTTTTACCTTAAAATCATCCACTATGAATTTGACATACAATATTCGACAATATGGTATTTGGCACCTGAGAAAACCTGTTTACCACTGGGCAGGAATGTTAAAACACTAATATTACAATGAATGCATACAGGACATAGTGGTTTTATTTATGTTGCAAAGTTTTATATATTCTCTCATCCATTTCCAGACCTCATCCGTCATGGAAGCCCAGTATCACCTACAGTTTCCATGAAATACCCAGTCCGGTTCTTTTCACTTCAGTAGATTAAATTAGAGGTGTTGTGTGTGGAATTTAATTTATCCAAGCAATGACTGGAAGCTTGTAGAGCAGAAATCTGGACCCAAATCTGTGTTCTTCTAATCAGCTCTCAAAACATCAACATTTGCATTTATTCCAGTGTTCACTTGTGGTTTTTTGGGGTCAGAAAGAAACCCACTGCTGTTAAAAATGGCTTCAAACTGTTTGCACAGGTGCTTAAGACTTTCCTACGTATACATTCTAAATTCAAAATTATAAAAAAAAACAAGTTAGTAGATATATGAGTCTACACACAAAAATTGATACGTGACTGAACACGTGTTTTGCTCTGATCCCTGATGGCTAGTGAGTAGGTCACGTGGAGAAAATCAGATGTGCTACATGCATGCTATCGTGCCAGCTGAGGTATTAGTGTATTCAATTATATTAGTCCATTAGCATGTCCACTCATTGAAGGTCCATGTGGAATCATTTCATCCACTCCTTTTGCCTGAGGACCATGCGGCAGGGGTTTGGAACGCGGTTTGGAAAAAGCCCTCCACAAGCCAGACAGCTCCCTGCATTATTGATAGGCCCAGACAATAGACCCCTCTGGCACTCAAGATAAGAGTGTGGTGCCTCATTAGGGCTAAGTGAAAAGGTAGGGCATAGAAAAACATGACAATATACGTCAACAGAGGGGAACATTCCTCACGGGACAAAGGCATCGGCGGCATAAACCTCCACACCACCGTGAGGTGGAGAGTGCCATTAGTTAACTGATATACGGAGGGAGTTAATGACACATGGGGTTCGGGTGGGTCACGGGGGACCCCCCTCAACCCCCCCCCACCCCCCCACCCCCCCCCCCCCCGAGCAACTCCGACACCGTCCATATTATAAGCTGGACACTTAACTGTCCCCCTTTTGTTATTCGGACATGACGAATGCTTAACAGAACTATGGGAGTGTAGCTAAAACACACTGGGGAGGAGAAAGTGTTCAAATGGGGCATTTAGGGGTCCAGGCCCTTTTTAATCCACATTGTTCTGCGTGTGAAGTGCCCTGTCCCAGCTGACCTCCAACAAAAGGACGCCAATCAGTCAGAGCCTGATGATGATAAAAGCTAAACATACTTATAACTGCTCTAAAGTGAAACTTCTAATATCTGTAATAATGAGTATAGAGGCAGAGGGCAACCCCCAGGACCCACTAGACCTAACAATTTCTGTAAAATAAAAAAATGCAGATCCGTAATGTGTTTTCGTTTGTTTTCATTTAATATAATTACAGTGTTTTCGCTTCTCAACTCTTTGCAGCAGTTCCACTGATAAAGATAAAGTCTAGTTCTGGACTACACAATGTTATGAAGGGAGATTTTATATAAAAGGAGAAAGAGCACAGGGTGGGTCTTAATCCCTGCCTGTGAAACTGGCCCTATAAGTACGGTAGGAATAGTTTATTTCCTTTTTAGTATTTGGTTGGAAAGTGTTGGTTGGAAACTACACTGAACATGCCCAATGGAAAATTTTCCAGTCAGAATTATATTTGTGCATGAGTCACATCATTCGGAAGTGAACAATAAATCAATAGCAGCCTGATTTACAACAGGTGGGGCAGAAACAATCATTCTATGATGGGCAGCATTACTGGAACATTGCTGTAAATAGATTTAGAATGTTTCAGAGAAAGGACGAAGAATATTCATGTGAATCGCCATTAGCTTAGCGCTAACGAGCCTCTAGACCTGCACTGGGGTGCTAGCAGGAATTAGCATTATTGTAGTTTTTCTTGCTAATCACATTTTGTGAATGAGCAGATCTCGTGACTGCGGGCCTGTAATCTTATCAACACCTTTTCCAACAAACACCCAGCCAAGAGGCGATGGAGATAAAAAAGTCAACTGCGGAACTTTGTTTCCATACACAGCCTTATCGCCTCAGTCCATTACTAATTACCAGTCTGAACTTTAGGCACTCGGAGGAACACGACTGCTGTACAATACCTTGCTAAAGTCTTCCAAAATGATCAATTACCTGTTTAAAAGAGCATTGAGTGCTTTTCCCCATTAACATTACCAGTTGTACTAAATTAAACAAAAAAGAATAAATACAATGTTAAACAGCATGTTCCTTATAAGTCCAGCATTATTGTAGTTCCATCAGAAACCTGGTTTGACTCAATCAGTCCTTCATTGAATTAAACCAAGTGCTGCTGATGTTGTTTCATAAATCCAAGCAACGGCTGGAGGAACTGAAGAGGAATCTGGAACCGAACCTGTGGTCTCCTCACCAGCTCACACAGTAACAACTACTACAAAATAATCTTGATAAAACTTCTGCTTGTATTTATTCTGACGTTGTTAGCTGAAAATACACATTATCAATGAAAAACGGCTTCGAACAATTTGCATAGGACGTTTTCCTGGTACTGTACATGCTGTACTTCACACAGTGACCCTTCCACTCTGAGGTTGTGCAGCATCCTCAGCTGAGAGTGATAAAATGTGGTACTTTTAGAAGCAAGGATCTCTTCTCTAAACTGCTGTCCACACCCTCCCTCCTCCAATAACCACATCATAAAACACGCTGAGTTTGGAGTTTTTGGACTGCGCTCGCCTGAAGTAGCTTCGAGCTTTTGAACCAGTTTAAAACGGTGAATAAATCTCAGAGGAACACTTTTGAAACTTTGCACCCTATCAGTTTCTCCTGCCTCCTGCCTAATCTCGGCAATGATACACACACACACACACACACACACACACACACACTCACACAGGATCTGAATGTTAAGCCCTTGCAGCACTGCTTTATGACTAATGAGTGAAATTATTTAGACGCAATGAAGTGATTATTGTTATATTGCCCTCTCTGTGCTTTCTGAGGGGAGAAAAGGGGGAACGGTTGTTTTGAGCTGCTCCCCTTAAAGGGAAACCCCACAATTTTCCCCACAACAGTTTACACAATTAAGTGCTTAAGATGTGGTTCAGGGTGATGTGAAATTTACCAAGTCCAAACAGTTAACAATAGAGGTGAACGATACTTTAAAACCCCCCTCACATAAAGTTATTCCATGAAATGTTTACGGTTGCGCCACCTGACTATTGACACATTGTTATGAAAAGCTTTTGGTCCTAAAACTAAACCCATTCCTGGTAGAGGAAGGCAAAACAATCCCTCTGTTTAAGTTCAAACTCACTATTATACCATCACCAACATCCATAGAAACACTCAGAGACATGTGGAGCTTCACTGAGGATCGAAAGCGAATTGGATGAGGTGGAGGTAGCTCAGTAGGTAGGGTACTTGCCTCTGGACCATGAGGTCATGGGTTTGAATCCTACCTTCAACACCACCACTAGGTCCCTGAGCAAGACCCTTAACACTAAGAGCACCAGGGAGACTGCCCCCTGTAGTTGGGGAATGGAAGTCGCTTTGGATAAAGGCGTCTGCCAAATGCCGTTAATGAATAAAACGGCTGTACTTGTGTTGGAGACGTCTGGTTCCATTCACCACCACAGTACAGCAATCAAAATGGGAAGCTTCTGAACAATCAACTTTCTCATCCTCTGAATTATACAGTAATTTAGAAGAGTTGGTGGGATTTCCCTCTAATCCTGTCCTCCCAAAACTCAAAACACTCTCGATTCAGCTCCTGGTAATCAGTTTTGGTTTGTGTGGAGAAGGAAGGCCACCACAACAGGAGACCTTCAGTTTGATAAGATCCACGGCCGAATATGAAAGTCTTAGACATGGAGGTTGGTGCTGGTGGTCTGACAGTGTTGTAGGATACAGTGGAGAGAAGTTCATGAACTTCTAACAAATTCCAGATGGGCGTTGTACTGCATGCGTCACCAGGTGTGTAAGCAATCTCTGTTAAAGCCAATAAACTTCTCTTCTACCATGAAATCTGCCCATGTAAACTCATTAATCTAGATGTTCTTCCAGCTTTCGAGGCTTTTAAATAATGCAGATCTCCTGCGGAGTCTCTGAGTGCAGCTCCTTTCTGGAGAAAAGCCAGATGTGTACTCCGCAGAATTTTCCCCTTTTGTGAACATGAGGCTCTTTCTGCAACGTTTCAGAAAGTTCCCTCCAGGAACACGGAGCGCGTGCTCCTAGCTGTGTTTCAGATCATGGTGCAACGTGGTGACGGAAAGATGATGTGACCTACATTCAGCCTGATATTCTTTATAAATCCATTCAGAAGAATTTATAGAATACTGCAAAACATAGGCACCTCAGAAAAAACAGTTCAAATGAGCAGTGAGTGTTTAATTCACGTTAATATTACAAAATATACTCAAAAGAACAAACACAAATAACATTGTGCAGTAAATAGTGATGTTATGTTCAGTATATCAGTGTGTTCGTTGTGGAAGTCCAGTATTACTTCTAGTTTCCATCAGAAACCTGGTTCGACTCAATCAGTCCTTCATTATATATCGCAAAATCCAAACAACGGCTGGAGGAACCGAGGCGGAATCTGGACTTGAACCTGTGTTCTCCTCACCAGCTCACACAGTAACAACTACTTTTTCAAACAAATGCTTTGTTTGATTCTAATGCCAACTTTGCTAGCAGAAAGAAACCGAGAAAAAATACATTCAATTTTATTTATAAAGCGCTTTTTACAAACAGGTTCTCACAAAGCAGCTTTACAGAGTCCAGGTCCGAGCCCCTAGTGAGTAAACCAGAGGCGTGCGAGGCGAGGAAAAACTCCCTCAACTGGAGGAAGAAACCTCGGAACCGAGACTCAAAGGTGGAACCCGTCCTCCTCAGGGCGACCCAGATAGAAAGAAAAGACAAAAATGGGCTTCATCAATTTGCAAAGGTGCCCAGTTTGCACAGTACCACACCATCACATCCTCATGAGCGATGGAAGTACTCTGCCAGTAAGCCCATGAGAAAGGTGTGCTCCCCTCGCCCTCCAAGGCCAAACATGGACTTGTTTTTGCTGAGATAAGAGCTCAGAAGGGACTCAGGGGCCTCGGCATGTTTTCACAGCCTTCACTAACTGTTAGTGTAATGCGCTGACCATGTGTTAAGGTTATGGCAACCCAACTGTTGCATTAACAGCACTGCAGGGTGCAAACAAACACAAGTGCTAAAGATGTTTTTTCCCACCAAACAGAAGGGTACAGCACACAGAGCTCCCCGTACCCTGGACCTGTGTCTGTTTTCCATCGTACAACAGGGGATTCTGCCCTAAATAAACAACTCACACTCCAATTCTGCCCCAAACAAACAAATAAACAAACAAATAAACATCTCACACCCCAACTGCCTCTGTGTTTACCCCTTTATTTATTATGTACTGCACATTCTCTGTCCTGCTGCTGCTGTACTCATCCCTTCATTTTCTGTAATCTTTACTAGGGTGGCAGGACACTGGAGTTGATCCCAGGGTCAACAGGCGCGAGGCAGGAACTGGCCAGGACACCAGCACACCACAGGACAAACACACTCGCCATTCACTCACACACTCACACCTACAGCCAATTTAGAATCCACAACTCACCTGACACGCATGTCTTTGGACTGTGGGAGAAACCGGAGGAAACCATGAGGAGAACATGCAAACTTCACACACACACAAGGCTGGGATCTATTGAAATCTTATATTTACATTATTATGTTTATTGCTGTTCTTCCTCTAATTAGCATTTTTGGACAAATAACAACTCCACTGTATCACAATACTAATACTGTAGACTGGAGTGTGGGACTCCGGTCCTGGAGGTTTGTGATCCAGCAGGTTCTGGTGATTTCCCTGTTCAGAAACTCCTGGTTAATTGAGAGATAAATTGAAGACGTATATATGGATTTGTTTAATGCAATAAACAGCTTTTGTTGATATATAAGCTATAAAAATGGTAAAAGTGACAAATGCCATGAGGAGTTGTATTTGATTGTATCTCTTCTCAATAAAAACTTTAAAAAAAAGAAAAGAAACTCCTGGTTTTCCTCGGCAGTTCATTGTCAAGTTCAGTGAATGTGTTTGAGGAGGAGAACCTTAAAACTATGCTGGACACCGACCCTCCAGGACCAGAGGTTGACTCCCCTGCTGTAGATCCTTCAAGGTGTTCCATATGTTGAAATTACAATGAATCTTCTAGACTTGAAGTAATAGCAAAAGAAAAATAATCAACTTAATACAGAAGTTATTCTGCTGTTCTCATCCGTTTCTATTTAACAACTTTACGGATATCAAAACTGTCTGGCAGTTCAGACTTTAATTTGATAACTAAGACACACTTCAGGCCATTTATTAGCTGATCAATTTTCTTTTGGGTTTTATGGTTTATCTGAAGATCTGATGATCTGAGACGGATAAATACCAGAGCAGCGAGAAAAGAGAAACAGCACTTTTTCAGGGGTTGAGTTAAAAAACAAAGAGAAAATGGCCAGAATCTAATACTGATGCTAAACTGAGCTCATCTATGTCTGGGAGATATAGGCTGGACAATGATCTTATTTTGTAGGCCACCCTGAATTCACCTCTAACCATGACTCCTAACTTTCTTAGCCATGTCTCTTGTTGCCATGTTTGCTGTCCTGCCTGAACAGTACATGAGCTAAGAGACACATTAATCATCTGATCTGCTGTAGCCCAACGCTGTGGAAACTGGAGCATGTTTTATCGTGTTCATTTTCACCGCGATGCCTGTGGCCTACTTAGTGATTTTTCTCTTTCAGGCAGATGCGATGCAGCCTGTCCTGCATCCTTTATGCTTGGACTGCTGGCTGCAGATCTCTCAGTGCCGCAGATCTGGGTGTGTGCTTCGGCTTTGCAGCTTATCTTAGCTTAGCTTAGCTTAGCTTAGCAAAGACACCACTCTCAGAACTCTCACCTGCCCTCCACATGAGGAACACTTCACGTCATGTGGACGAACGTAAATAAAAGCTATTACCATCAAATAACCAGATAATGTTATTATAATGCAAATAGTACAGCTGTTTGTTTTCACGGGCTATTAGCCTTTTCGACCATTCTCTTTCAAGTTTGTGGTCTCGATGAGTTGCTGATTTGTATTTCTGCAGTCTTGGTTCTAATACTACAGGGATGGGTGTGATCCCAGTTAATGGTAGCATTGAGTAAAACAATGGATTGTGAAAATGGATTTGGGCTTAAATCACAGGGCAAGCGCCAAAATAGGCCTAAATGGTTTCCATGAAGGATTTGAAATGGTGACTCGCCAATGGTGCTCTCATTTATTTCAAGACAAGGCTAAATCCATATCTTGGAAACTAGCCTAAGAGTAAAAGGTCCTAAATGGTCGTATTCATGCTACAGGGCATTTACATTCACACTCATACAAGTGTTGTCAGAGTGGTGCTATAGAAAAGAACCACTTTTGATGCCATATAGCACCATAAAAAGGACCATGTTGGAACTTTATTGGTTTAGCTTAGTCTTGAACTAAGAAGGATTTGCACTGCTGAACCACCAATGGTGTTGCAATTTAGTCCAAGTCTCCCATGTGTAGCATTGGAATAAGGCTTCCTAAATGGTCAGAAAAAATGGTTATGCTATAGCGCTCCTCTGACAACCAGTTATGTAGCATTTACCTTCACCCATGGAGGAATCTAAGTCCAACACTGTAGAAGAACCCTTTCTGATGCCCTACATAACTACAAACGGGAACATTTAGGAACCTTTACATTAAGGCTAGTCTTGCTAGTCTTAGACTTAACTGGAATAGCATTGCTGATTCATCAATTAAAAACACAGTAAGACTAGGCTAAATCCATTACAGGTGGAACCAGCCTTAGAATAAAGGGTCCAATATCGTCCCATTTATGGTTCTGTGGGACATACATTTATGAGCGTAAATGCATGCATGCACGTAAATGCTAAATGATGCTCTGATTGACTTCACAGGGAGAATGTGGCCGAATTTGGGCTTCGTGACTCAACTTTCTACCTTTTTTCTGGAGAACCTCTGTTGAACCTGCCGGCTGTCATTTGTCATTAGGTGCAAGTCACAAAAATAGCACCAATCTTCCTCCCCCCCACCGCCAAAAGCATGATGTGCCGAGACGGAAAGATGGTGGGTTTCTAAGGCTGTCAGAGCAGTGTGGCATCTGAGGGGGACAAAGGGTGATGGCTCTGTCACGTGGGACGCCCAGATCCCCCCCTGACTCTGATCAGAGCTGGCAGAATTGCGGCATTAACCGGCGCGGCCGCCGACAATTACACGGATGTGAGAGTATGAGTGAGCCGCCCTCGCAGCTGTCAGGGAGCCACTGGGGACTTGGGCCGAGATGGAATGGGCCTCTTTGTGGCTTTCGCTGATTGACTATTTATAATAAAGAGAGTTAATAAGTGATGAGCCTTATAAGTTATAGATGCCATTGAGGTTCCGAAAGAGATCGTGTTGGGATTTAACAGCTGTCTGATGGGGAAAGCTAACAATTGGTCAAAGACTTTGTGAGGGAATATTTATATGATTCTACCGGCCCGTTCATCATGAGATGTTCTAGTTGTCCATTTTTAAAGGCCTGTTCATCATAAAATGTTCTACTGGCCTATTTCTATTTGTCACTTTATTATGAGATTATCCTGTTCATCCAGTTCTATTGGTCTGTTTATCATAAACTGTTCTATTGTTCCATTTTTATTGGCCAGTTCTACATGAAATGTTCTATTGGTCCGTTCATCGTGAAATGTAAAGGGCAGCTGGCATTTTAAACAATATAAAAATAAATGTAAATAGATACATTGTATTTCAGGATTTTGTACCTGTTATTTAATGCCATTTTTCCTTCTAGCCACTATTTGTCTTACCAATAATTCACCGCACTGTAAGGTATTGATCTGTAGTATTTATACCCCAGCACTTTTGTGCATACATCTTAGTGTATTTCATACTGAGTAATTTCTCCAGATTTTTTTTACTGGATTTATTTAGCCTTTATATTTGATATAGTCTTTTGTGTCTCTGTGTGTCTGGGCTTTTGTAACCCAAGCAATTTCCTCCAGGATCAATAAAATGTTCTGATTCTTACAGCTAGGTGGAAACAGCTGCCTCGTGTGAACACACACACACGCACACACATACACACACACACAGTAGCCTAGCGGGTAAAACACTTGCCT
>JBBMFX010574683.1:0-14507 GCA_037832545.1 Rhabdalestes septentrionalis | reverse complement strand
TGTATATGTATATGTATATATATATATGTATATATATATGTATATATATATATCTATATGTATATATATATGTATATGAATATATATATATATGTATATGTATATGTATATATATATATATATATGTATATGTATATATATATGTATATGTATATGTCCAAATGTCTCTATGATTGAAGCTTTGTGGCTAGTATTGATAAATATCCTGCTCAAACCATGCTGAGCTCTTCTTTAACACAGAGCAGACTTGTGTGAGTGGTTTAATACACATGACACACTGGGGTCTATAACAATGAACAAATCTTCACTGTGTAGCCAAAAACTGTTTTCATAACAGGGCCTATTTTCACAAACCAGCTCAGGAGCAGAACTGCTGATCCAGCATCAGTTTTTGTTACAATAACTCTCATAAATATGGAGTCTGAAGATCATTCCTCCTTACCATTGCTGTAACACCAGGCCTGGTGTTGTATAAGTTTCCTGTAGATCACAGTTGATAATGCTGTGTCCTAAGCAATGTCCACACTGATCCACCTTAATGAAGAACTGGGAGTAGTTTGAACAATGAAGAGAAATGTTTTTAATGAAATTATTTGCTCTAGTGTTTGTTAGCAGCATTGAGCCGCAGTGAAACACTTGAAGCATCAGTTTGACACCAAAAGTGTCTTGCCCCATCGAAATGGAAAATGTTTTTATTTGTTTAACTATAAGAATGTAGTTATTTTAAGTATAATTAACATAGCCTTTTATGCATAATACTAGTATTTTTGCAGGCTGACTGATAATCATAACGGTGTGTGTGTGTACACGGTTCTGATGGTACTCTCTGTTCCTTGCAGAACACGGCACTGCACCTCGCGGCACGGGCGGGTCATGTGGCGGCCGTGCGGCTGTTGCTCTGCAAGGGGGCTCAGATAATCCTGAACAGGGGTGACGCCTCCTTCCTGCATGAGGCCATCCACAATGGGAGGAAAGAGGTGACCAGTGCTGTGATCGACAGTGACAGGTTTGTGGTAATGGAGCTGAGGATGCACTCAGATAATGGCGGTAACTAATTATTTTTTCTGTAATCCAGATGTGCTCAGTCCTGGCTAGTGATGGGAAGTTTGGCTCTGTTCAGAGAGCCATTTTGTGGCTCCCAAACGGTTCTTAGTTTACTATCACCTGTAGCCTCATATTTTGGCCTAACCTTGCAAATTTGAATGCTTTGTTTGTTGATATAAACATTTTTGCATTTAGTGTTTTATGTAAAGCTATATCATTTTTGTGTATTACAAAACCAGGCATTCTTACTTTTGTTTCATATTTTAATCAAACTTTTAACTGCAAACAAATCCACAAATACACAGAACAACACTGCAAACAATTAGAACAGAAACACAACCAAACTCGGTAAACAAAAAGTATGTCCTCAGTGCAAGTTAACATTCAGAAAAATTAAATACCTCAGCTTGGATGGGCTGATGCGGTTTGTCGTCTCGGTTAGTATATGCCCTGTTTTTGGGAAACTCTCTCCGACGGGACTGATATCGCCACAATGCACAGTCCCCCCACCCACTGCCTGACACACTTAACTCAGACCTGATGCTCAACACTTCTAGTGTCTCACTCACTTCCGGAGAGCCCAGCCAGCACTGTACTGAGATCAGCTACGGCCCTCTGGAGCCTCACCACACCCCCCGGCAGCCCCTGAGCCACTGAGCGTGAGAGCGGAACAGCGAAATGAAAGAAAGTGGGGAGCCAGTGTCGTGCCAAAAAGTGATCGTCTGCCAGAACTTGATTGGTGTCCGCGGGAGCGCGCACAGCTGCTTAAAGACGTCCAGATTAACTTGCTTGATATCATTCAGGGGGGTTATATGTGACACATTATACTGCAAACAGTCCTTTAAAACTGCTGACATACCTTGAAAGGAACATTACATGTGGTAACATTCTGTTTTCAAGCTGCCAAAAAGTGATTACAGCTCATAACTTGTGACTGAAATACAATGCATGCCAAAAGTCTTGTCGCTTAATCAAGTTGTAGGAACAACAAATAATAACTTGACTTGTAGGTAATCAGTTGGAATCAGAAATGGCTTGGAAGAAAGGTGAAGCCCTCTAGATTATACTTATTATACCAAAATCAAGTTTTTGCATCATTCATTGAGTTGTATCATATAATTAGGACAGAAATGCCTGGACAAAAGTCTTGTCGTTTACAAAAATAATGTAGAAATTATACATATACGTTGTTTAGAGTATACAAACATGCAACAATAACATCAGAGCATTAAGTCATGGGTCCTTGGAAAAAAGCATGACTAACATGTATGACTTCTATGAGCTTGGAGGACCACATCTATCTGTCCTGGCAATGACTGAAATAACTTGTAGAAATCATGTGGAATGGCAAAGAAAGCAGTTTTTCAGGACTCCCAGAGTTCATTAAGATTCTTTGGGGTAACGTGAAGGAGGAGGCTTAGAAGATGAAACCAGACATGCTTAATAATTCAGGTGTTACGGACTTTAACATGCTGTTTCATTTTGTACCCAGTTTCTGGCAGCTTGAAAACAGAATGTTACCACATGTAATGTTCCTTTCAAGGTATTTCAGCAGTTTTAAAGGACTGTTTGCAGTATAATGTGTCACATATAACCCCCCTGAATGATATCAAGCAAGTTAATCTAGGCGCTACATCTTTAAGCAGCTGTGCGCGCTCCCACGGACACCAATCAAGTTCTGGCAGACGATAACTTTTTGGCACAACACCGGCTCTAACTCGCTGGAGGTCGGCTCTTCTCGTTCGTTACAAAGAATCGGCTCTTAGAGCCGGCTCGTTCGCCACCGACACAACACTAGTCCTGGCCCTGCTGATCTACAGTAAACTCCCACACACAAAAAATATAATGTACTTATTTTGTATCCCAAATATTCATGTAAATTTAGCGACATATCCCATAACTATATTTGGTACTGTCCAGAGTGATCTGAAAGTAGCTATTCCCTAGAACGTTTTCTTTGCTGCTGATTGGCTTCTGCCCTGTGATGCGTCTCCCGTGGAGTGATTGTATAAGTGTTTTTCATTTTGTTCTTTTTAAAGCCCTGTACTTTTATTACTGTAAATGTAATTAATTACTGTATTTACCCTGATAATACCAAAGAAAACGGCTGTGCATACCAAAGAAAATGCCCTTGTATTAATTACAGTACAGTCTATACATGGGTAACATCGGTATTTTACATTCTAACACTGTAGGAGATATTTCAGTTTTCACTGTACAGTATGGATACGGGTCTGTACATTTTTAGGAAAATGTATTAAGCTGAGTTTAAAATGAAATAGAAGTGTTTTGGGAGAATATATTTTGGGCATATTTAGGGTTTACACTATGAAAATATGCATTTTGGGTTGTTTATTTTATCACATCCCATAGTCACAATTTTTCACTATCTGCTCTCTGAAGCCATCTCAAACCATCTTACACATCTGGGTAGAGTTTAGATTCTCTGCCCGAACCCGACACGGCCCAAGCCCGGCCTGGGCCGGGTCGGGCCGTGATCAAGTATTTTATTTTTTAAATCATCACACGTTTAAATTGGGCTCGGGACGATAATTACAGTTAATGTGTCGGGCCGGGCTGGGCTCAGGCACAAGGTGCACGGCCTCGGGTCGGGTCGGGTCTCATTTTTTGGGCCCGATCTAAACTCTACAACTGGGTATTAGAGTCAGGTGTGCTGGATCCAAACTCTTCAAGACGGTAAATCTCCAGGGCCAGGATTCGGTTCAGTTAATGTTAATATAATCTGTTATAAAAAAACTGAAAATATTGGCATTGGCTCAAGAAGGCAAAAAGAAGACATTTCACAAGTCAACAGTCAAACCCTCATCTTCCTCAGGAAGAATAGTGTTCTAACATACACGATACACATCTGTATTGCAGAACCTATTCCAACATTGCTCTTGTGTCTCTAGGTGTCTCAACAGCTTATTAAAAACCTAATGTTGGTTTTTCCTTTTCTGTGATTCATCTGTGTTTATTGTCGCAGGTGTGAAGAAGCCATCACAACTTTTAAAATAAACTCAGCAAAGCGCTGCCCCGTCATGGACATGATAGAATTTCTTCCAGAGTCTTTCAAGGTCAGTTATAGCCCTGGAGTCTTGGCCACGCTGCAGCACTGTAAGTAGTCATAACCTACCTGTGTGTCTTCCTTACAGCATCTGCTGGACACCAGCATTAAAGAGGCTGATGAAGATGTGAACTCTTGCATCTACTACGTATGTTTTGTTTGATCCAACTCATTGTCATATATATACACATAACCACAAGTCGAATTCTGTATTCATGCACAAATATGATGTTTTTATATATTTTAGCTTGTTAAAATATTTGTTTCAATGAATTTCTGTGACATACTGCATTTTCTCAGCATTTTCTCCTGAATGCTGGGTTAAAGTGGTTTTTACACCACTCTGTCTGGCCTAACACATCTATAAGCTACTGAGACATGGCCTAACATGGCTTATTGCTATAGTGCATGCTTGTGTCCTATTATCACATTTGAAAAAGAAAAATATGACCCTAGTTACCTAAACATGTCCTTTTTTCTGTTTGATGAGCAGGTGGAGTATAATTTCCAGTGGCTTCAACAGCCAGAGCAGTATGCTAAGATGACAGAAAACTCTGAGCAAGATGACTTCTACAAACCTCTCGCTGCACTCAATGTTCGTATACTAAAACAAGCTTTTTATATATTTTAACGTTATGTAGAGCAGCTTTACATCGGCTCAACTGGTTCGATATATTTCACAAGTGTATTTTTGTGTATTAGTCCTGAAAAACAATCACTAGGAATAAAGAAGTCCCATCTGTTAGCTAGAGGCTAATCAGAGACAGGATTTTTTTTCTATCCCAGAAAATATTGCTTAGAATCTACTCAGAGTAGGAACCCACAAAGTTGCCTCTCGCGGCATTGTGGGTTCACTTGTAGACCACACTGGGGGATAATACACTATATGGACGAATGTATTAGCACACCTGAACATTACACCCACTTTAATGAAATTGTATTCAAAAACATAGACTTTAATATGGAGTTCGTCCCCCCTTTGCAGCTATAACAACATCCATTCTTCCTGGAAGACAGATATTGGAGTTTCCATGGGAATTTGTGCCCATTCATTCTGTAAAGTATTCATGAGGTCAGGCACTGATGTTGGACGTGAAGGCCTGGCTCACAACCTCCATTCCATTTCATGGCAAATGTGTTGGATGGAGTTGAGGTCATCCAATCATGTCTTTATGGCATTTGCTCTGTGCTATGGTGGAATAGAAAAGCTTCTTCCCCAACCTCTGTCCACAAATTTGGATGCATGGCTTTGTTCACAATATCTTGGTATGCTTGGGCATTAAGATTGCCCTTCACTTGCACAAGCCCTGAAAAACAGGTGTGTCCCAGTACTTTTGTCCTCATAGTGTAGCTACAGATTTTTAGCTTCCTAGCAGTAACCTTAGGCGTCTGGTTATCTTCTGCAATAGCCAGCTAGTGGGGAAACATTTCAAACAGCCTGCCAAGGAATTGTTTTATATGTAGTCATTTCAGAAGTGGGGTTTCCTAATTTCTACATTTCACTACTGCAGGCCTACTGTAGGGTGTGAGCAGGCATAATTACAATAACAATATTTACATTATTTAACTTCTAATCATCTCCGCTGCAAGTGGTTCAGCTAAATCATGTTCATCCCCATTCACAGGCGATGGTGCAGTTTAATCGTGTCGAGTTGCTGACCCATCCAGTGTGCAAGAAATACTTGGAAATGAAATGGTGAATGTTGAAAAACTGGTTAATTATCACCAGTTAAATCATTACACACTTGCCTCGAAGCATGTTGTTAAGTGATTTCAAACAACTCAAGAGTCCGAACCAATCAAAAAACAATGTAATTAAATTTCTCACCTATTGCTGTCAAACAGGAAGGCATATGGTGTGAAAGCACACCTGCTGAATATGACGGTGTATGCACTGGGGGTGTTCCCCCTGACCTACCTGATTGTGAACCTGCGACCGAGACTAAACGTGGAGAGAAACGTGACAATGGTAAACATGGTCAGCACATCTTTTAACCAGGTACTACAAACATGCATGTTGATATAATCCTTTGGAATACACTAAAAAAATATCAAGTTTGTACTCAATAAGAATAATAAAAAATGAGCATGCTAGTTCTGTGCACAGATTTTGGGTGAGTTTGAGAAATTGTGTCGAGAAATAATGAACAAATCTATAGAAGATGAAAATAGCACTGCATTAAAAAATATATAATCATAATAGGAGCATCCGGAATCATGTTTCAAAAGTATCTCAAGGCAGCCTAAAAAAATATCAATAGATGATTACAGTATAGAGTAAATTTAAACTTGACTGGAGCATGTGAACGTATATTTTGATAAATATTTATTTATTTGGTATCTACATTATATACATGAGCATAGAATACTGAATACCAATTTCACCATTATGCTAATGCACAATGCCTTCTTTTTTACACAGCAATGTTATTTCATCACAATCTGCATGTTTCTGGTCCTTGCGATGAACATGTATGCAGTTGGCAAAGAGATTGTGCAAATGTTTCAGCAGGTAGGTGTATAACTTTATTCTGAAATATTCTCCGTACTAGGTAATGGTCAAAAATCTAGGATGAGCCCAATCAAACGGCGGTGGATCAGCTTTAATGTACCACATGCTTGAAATGCAGGAATGGATGTTTACAAACAAATGAAATTAATTTGACTAAATAAAACACGAAATATTGGACTCATACTGTGCGCAGTGAAAAAGAAGTCAAAGTAAATGTAAGAATAACTATTTTGAATATGCATTTTGCACACCGACACAACTTTGCTATGGTTTGTGTGTTTTGCAGTGTATAGTTGCTTTTGGCTGATCCATCACTCTGATGATTTGTGTCTTGCCTGGTAGCGTCTGAAATATCTGCAGGACTTGTCTAATCTGATGGACTGGGCAGCTGCGATTTGCTCTCTGCTGTTTATCCTCCCTTTGCTGCTGGATGTGAGGAGTGCATGGCACTGGCAGGCTGGAGCTCTGGCTGCCCTGGTGTCCTGGTTCAACCTCCTGCTCTACCTTCAGCGGTCTGGAACCAGCCTGGCTATAAGTGCTTTGTTTAAATTTAAGAGTAAAGAAAAAGTTTGGCAAAAATGTTTAGATAGCCATGGTGTTTCTGAAGTCTGCTTCTTTCATTTTATGAACTCTGAAGCTAACATAGTTAACCAAAATTGCAAGCTCATACCAACCAACTGCTTCACACACTTGGTTCAATATACACTATATAGAGAAGTATTGAGACGCCTGAATTTATATGCATAGACTTTATTATAGAGATGGTCCCCATTTGCAGCTATAATAGCTTTCACTATTCGTGGCTTTCCACAAGATTTTGGAGTGTTTCTGTGTGAGTGTGTACAGCATCTGTTGGATGAGAAGGTCTGGCCCTTAATCTCCATTTCAGTTCATCCCAAATGTGTTGGATGGGCTTGAGGTCAGGGCTCTGTGCAGCTAGTCAAGTTCTTCCACACCCAACTTATCCAACCACGTCTTTATGGTTGTTGCTTTGTGCACTGGAGCAGTCATGCTGGAATAGAATAGGTTCTTACCTAAACTGTTTCCACTGAGTTGGAGGCATAGTGTTGAAACCTGAATTTAATAATTAAGTGTGTCTCAATACTTTTGTCCATGTAGTGTGACAGGTTGTAAACTCAAACAGATTCAGAGATATACTAAGCAGGAAAATGGGTGCTGGACCTTTGCAATACTGTCATTTCAGATGTTTTATTTTACAGGAAAAACTAAACAAGGTCAGTAATTTGAATGATTTACAGGAGCCTTGAGGTTTTGTCTCATTTTTCCATGCAGGTTTGAAAGATTCGGGATCTACGTGGTGATGTTTCGTGAGATTTGCAGGACGTTGCTGAGCATCATTGTGTTATTCATCTATTTGATCCTGGCATTTGCTTTGGCTTTCTACGCTCTTATGATAGAACAGGTGTGTTTGTGCATGCCCAAGAGAACACATTCAGATGAACTAACCCTCTGAATACACAGCCAAGAATATCATATTGTATAACATTATTGTTCTTTTCTAGAGGCATTTTGGTAGAATGTTCCTGTCACTGATGCAAACATTTGTCATGATGGTGGGAGAGATCAACTACCAGGATAACTTCCTGAAACCCTTCATGGCCGCTCGCCTCCCATTTCCCATGTTGACATATGGAATCTTTGTCTGGTTTGTCCTGCTGGTCCCAATTCTCCTCATGAACCTGCTGGTAAGCCACTCGGTTTATGTGTCATTAACTATGATATATAATTTTAAGACTAATTTATTTTCTGGTGTAAAGTACTGTTAGCAGAAATAGCCCTATCATGATTACTCGATTAAAATCAGTGGCCTAATATGACCAAGGACTTAACATGGATGACATCCTATATTAGAAAAACTAATGTCAACAAACGTGGTCTAATTTATCATATGTGAGCCCATAGCCTTTCCCTATAGTCTACTTTTTACTTGATCGGAATAACCATATCCATGCCATCTAGGCTAGTGTCTAATATTTCTTAATAATTTATAGTGAAGAACTATATTCTACACATACTTTTGGTTTTTGCCAGCCTAAAAATGTGACCCTGTATGTTGTAATTTCTCAGTGTATTCCAAAATGTGTTATTGCGTGCAAGTGTATAGTCTATAGGTACTTTCTATTGAATTTACTTTTTGACAATTAGAATGACTGCAATAGGAGGGGCTAAAGTGGGTGAAGGCCCAGGAAAGAATGGCAATTTCTAGATTATTACTAATTAAAAACATCACAATATTCAGTATCTTATCAGTCCAAGGCTATTATTTTCACATTAACCAAACAAATAATAAATCAGGCAATGATTTGAATAATCTGGCAACTACTAAGAAACTAATGTGCGAGTAATGGAGTAAGGAACTGAAGTTTGGCCCATATACAGATTCAGAGTTAGATTAAAGAAGAAATATATAAAATTTGATGAATGTTGTCTGGTTTGTGACAGATTGGTCTGGCTGTTGGTGACATTGCAGAAGTACAAACCAATGCCTGCTTAAAGCAAATTGGAATGCAGGCAAGTACTAAATGTACGTGTACTTCTGAAATATGAGAGCACAGGCAGTCTGTGCTTTTTGGCAAATAAATGGCAATAAACTTGATTCTGCAGATTGAACTTCACACGAATCTGGAGGAGCGGTTGCCATACTGGTTCATGAAAAGGGTGGACCAAGTCTCGGTCAAAGTGTTCCCCAACAAATGCTACAAGGGCAAGGTAACAGGCGGCTTTTAAAGCAACCCCTGTTGAAGGAAAAATTATCCACAACATAAAAGCAATTTTTACATGTCTTGTGAACAGAAGCAGAATTGTTCAGGCATTCTCAGCTCACAATACAGTGATCAATAGTTTTCTGATCCTGACACACCCATTCATAAATTGGGTCCAAGGATATGCATAATGTTTCCAGTGCAATTTGAAGAAATGCTGTGTGTTGTTAAACAGAAATGGGCCTGCTGTGGGGGTGAGGTTAGAAAAGCTGTACCCCGACTCTGCCCAGCCTCCCGTCAGTCGACACCAGTTGAGCGTGAGCTCGCCAAACAGAAATACAGGTACATCCCAAAATCTACACGCTCCAGCTGCTATATAACAGAGCAGTTGCAGCTATGTGAAGACAAATTGTACTCTGTACATGCCTTCTCTGATATTTTTGCATAAGTTCATTTCAGTGGTCAATCTATTTCCCCATCACTAACATTTATTCATATCTTAAGCCCCTTTGCCTAATATTGCAATAATTGCAATAACATGACCATTATAATTACTGTTAACAAATGAAAGGTAATAAAAAGGTAATAATGGTTTAATGACTCTACATAAAGTACATGGAATGTGAAATTATTTGTTGTTTTTAAAAAAATTAATAATTCATAATGGACTCATTACAATGATTGTGATTTGTTAACGTGGACTGATATTTTTAAATTAAGGGATTTATTGTAATATACGAATGATTAATGATTCTCCTTTGTATTATTATGAGGCATTTTATGATCATGTTCTTTAGTTGCCATAACAGTTGTTATTTCCAGTCCATGTGTGGAGAACCTCAGACAATTCATTATTTCAGACTGAAGGAGATTTCAGACTGCATGGAGAAACAGCATAACCTGCTGAAACTCATTGTGCAGAAGATGGAGATCAGCTCAGAGGCTGAGGACCATGACGGCCCACCGGTCTACCAAGACTTCAAACAGAAGCTCCTTGCTAGGAGCAAGTGGGGGCCACTGCTCAGGGCAGTCACAGCCAAGAAGAAATGAACATCACAATTCAGAAAGTTCTACTGCCACTAAGGCCCAGGCTACCAAATGTTTTCCAACTAACACCAACAATGGATTGGGGGATTTTCACCCCTTGTTATTTAACACCATTCTAGAATGCTTAATTCTATTCAAGCTGTTCCACATTGCTCTTTTACACTAATTGTCTTACCTTGTCAGAATGTTCTCCCCATTCATGTCCTTTGGGAGTGCTCCTTCCCTGCCACTCATACGGTTATAGAATGTTCAGCCTCAATCGTACGGTTCTAGAATAGTTCCAGCATATTCTCCTCCATTCCTCTTCCTTACATTGGTCTAGAACATGCTATTAGAATGTTTGAATGTTCTCCATTCACCTTGTTCTAGAATGTCCCTACCTTTTATTCAGTTCTGTAATGTTTCTCCTATTCACATTGGTTGAAATGTCTTGTTGGTTCTAAATTTATTTAAAAAATAAACTGAATGTTGGGTCAATGTCTTACAATCTTTAAAAAGTTCAACACCAGAAATTAAGTGCTTTTACGAAATGACATTTGACTGTAAAACAGTTTTCTTGATGTCTATGGTAGTGCTGTAGCCAAGACCACCTTAACCAAGATCGGAGGGCATCCAGACCAAGACCCTCTTAGGAGAGACCAAGACTGAAAACCGCCTAGGGCTAGAATCGCCATCACGTTTCTTGGACTGACTGTAGAGAAAATTGGACACTATTGTAAAGTGTCACAATCAAATTCATGTTGCCTTTTCCATTATATTGTCAAGGTGGTTCGACAAAATTGGCAAACAGCAGAATGTGTCTTTTTCTGGAACGTTTTGCAAAAATACTCCGCAAATCAAAGTTCACTACTGCCGAATTCGTAGACTGCCGAATTCGTAGAATTTTATTGATGAACATAATGAATACTAGTTTTGGGCAAGTTACTTCAAAACTGTAATGCATAATTCATTTCTTGTTACAGTCATCCCAAAGTATTTAATTATATTAGAATATAACTGTATTTAAAATGTAAGGTGTAATGCACTACTATTGCATTACTTTTAAGTTACTCTCACCAAAATAACTGGAAATATGGAGTTAGCAATGTAAATGTAGCTTATGACTCAATGAGCTCATTACAGTCAGTGGACGGCGATGCAGTATCTCACGCAGAGACTTATGGTTAAAAACAGTACTGTCCGACGTTAGATCAGTTGCAGGTTCAGCTTGAGCATTTATTCAAGCCAATTTCTCTGCACTAGTTTACATGTTTGCCGCACTAGTTGGTCATTCTGGCGTGCTTGTTAGTGACAATGCCGTACTAGTACTGCAAAAACGCTTACTAGTGAAGCATTTTCATCAACTAGTTAAATAGTGGGCCTGAAATGTGCTGCACTAGTTAACTCGTAAAGCTTAAATGCCCACTGGTAGCTCTAGTGTTAGCCAAAATATCTACTAGTGACACTAGTAAAGGCCAAAATGCCCACTAGTTGCACTAGTGAGGGTGTTTTGTACTTACTAGTGGAATTAGTGTTACTAGTAAGGAACAAGTGTTCCCTAGTGACACTAGTGAGAGTGTCTATGCCTTTACTAGTTAACTAGTGAGGCTCAAAATGTTCACTAATAAACTAGTTGAACTGTCTTTTGCCTCTACTAGTGGTACTAGTTGCACTAGTAAAAGCCAACATGCTTACTAGGGGCACTACTTACCCACAATTCTCTTAAGGAGGCTGGAAAGGGGCAAACACAGAAGCCTCCTATTGGTTCTCCAGCAAAATCTCCACCCAGCCAAAATTTAACCCTATAAAGCCTGGTGAGCTTTTACTCTCATTAGCTGCCTGTTCCTAGCTTACTATCCATGCAAAATAAAGTATGAAAATGAAGCTAATGGTATTAAAATTGTTTGGTTGTGTACATTTAACTGCTTTTTTGTCTGTTTTTCTTTTTAAAGATGTGGAATCAGTTTCTATTGAGTACAGAGGCTAAAACTAAAACTTTGCTTCATCATGAATATGAGAAAACAAACTACACAAAGCCAGAGTGATGCTGTGTGTCTATACTAAATCTTAGATGTACATTAGTATAGAATCTGGACATGAAATTTTATCTTGATCAGAAAAAAGGTGCCATAATAATTAATAATAATAAAAAAGTCAAACTGCTGCCATTTATCTCCCTGTTCGTTACATTCCCTGTAAAAAGTAACAATAAAAGCAGATCATTTTCCCAGAGCTGAAAATATTTGTGAATTTATTTCTATAGAACTTAGTGGAAAGTTAAGTGAAGAATTTGGCTCACAGCCTGATTTACCCGAGCCCCGTTTTCTCCTTTGAGAAAAGAATGCATGCTCTATGCGCTGACCAGTCAATTGGCAATCAATAATATTCGAGATGTCTTCAAGGAGAAAAATGATATCTGCTAAAACACCAACAGAATAACTAGAGAAACAGACTAACAAATGTTTAAACTGAATAACCAGCGATAATTCCGACTTCAGGATATAGCAGGAGTAAATTTAAAATTCGCATTTCCCACAACTCAAACCGTCTTCTCCCAAATGGCCAGTGAGCTGAGAAGAGGACCTGAAATCATTTTTGGAGAAAATATTTGAGTTATTTTGGACATAGCTCATTCAATTTTTGCACTTCTGAGTTCAAGTGAATGACAAGTCCAATCTACCTTGGCTCGTATTTCTTTAATACTTAACCTGCATTCTGAATGTTAAATATGAGATGTTTTATATAGAGCCATATCATCAGATAGATTTGACCATGCATGCTCTGTGCTTATAGCCTTTTATGCGGACATCAAATGTATTACTAAAGGTAATTCTCACATGACACTGACACTGTTACAGTGATTTTCTACTGTATTTACACGAGAAGCTTTATGTGGTTAGTGCTAAACACACCTCGCAGCGGAATCCATATACAGCAAAACAACATAAACCACATAAGGCACGAGCCATGATCTCATAATTTCTGTTGGGAACTTGACTATTGTACCTTCCAAGATGGTAAGAAATCTTGGTATCACTCTTGATGATGATCTGTCTTTCTTGCCTCAGGTTGACCAGATCTCCAGATCTTGCCGATACATTCTCTACAACATCAAAAGGATCTGGCCCTTTCTCACCACAAAATCTATGCGGTTTCTCATCCAGTCCCTGGTCATCTCCAAACTGGACTACTGCAAATCTCTACTGGACTTTCACAGAAGGTAACTAAACCACTTAAACTGGTTCAGAATGCAGCCACAAGGTTAGTCTTCAACATTCCTAAGTTCACTCACAGCACACCCTTATTACGGAACCTTCCCTGGCACCCTGTAGCTGCTCGTATTAGGATCAAATCCCTAACACTTGCTTACAAAGCCACGAATGGTCTCGCACCCCCATACGTAGCAGCATTGATCAAACAATCTATCTCTTCTTGTCCTCTTAGGGCTACAAGCATAGCTCGTCTTGAGTCTCTGCTGTTCAAAAGGAAAGGGAGACACGCAGCAAGACTCTTCTCAGTATCAGCCCCCCAGTGGGGGATCAAACTCCCTCTTCCCTCTTCAGATCTGCATTGTCTCTCACTTTCTTCAAGCCTTGCCTGAAGACCCACCTCTTCAAGGACCACCTTGGTGACTAACAATGTCTCATCATTCTCATTTGATTTGCTTACCAATGCTTAAAAAAAAAACTTGCCACAAACTATTGACTTTCTTTGACAGGTGTTGGTTAGGTACCATATGATAGGTGTTGTTTAGGTGTACGCAGATTCTTGGTTGAATTGTGGATATTGACAATTGATTTTAATATTCAATTTTAAAAAGAACAGGAGCCTCTAAAATCTGTATTTGTTTCAATTCTTGATACAGTTTGCTTTACCCAGCATGTAACATTCAACTCACTGCTGAGGTCACATGCTTTTAATCTTGACTCTTTGTGTTAATGTGGATAGCATAGCTATTGTCTGTGGAAAATTTTGGAGTTCAGAAATGGCAGGCAATTCTCTGCAGAGAGGCTATCTTTGTACACTCTTTTTATACTTTTGTGCACCTTCTACATTTACATGTCCAACCCACACAATTCGCATAGCACCCTAATGCCTCCCCTTACTTGGGAAGGGTTTCTTTTTTTGTTTTGGG
>JBBMFX010574674.1:0-14507 GCA_037832545.1 Rhabdalestes septentrionalis | reverse complement strand
CCTCTCTGGGTCGACCTGAGGAGGACGGGTTCCCCTTTTGCGTCTTGGTTCCTCCCGAGGTTTCTTCCTCCATTTGAAGGAGTTTTTCCTCGCCTCTGTCGCCTTCGGCTTATTCACTATGGGCTCGGGCCTGTAAAAAGCGCTATATAAATAAACTTGAATTGAATTGAATTGAATAACTGTCTTTGGTTCTAATTCTGGTAGATCTTTCTGCAGCACCTCTGTCTACGATACGAAGACTCACCAGTGTTGTTCCTCAGGGGTCAGTCCTTAGCCCCCTGCTCCTTATACACTTGCTCTCTTGGTGATTTTTGAAGCAACATTGAGACCTGGTTTCTGTGCATTCATCATCCCATGGCAAATCTGAAGTGTTTCTTAGTAATATTTCTCTGATTTTTGAGTTCCAACCTACCCTTTACCCCTCAGAATGGAGCAGGAATGCTCTACTCAACTCTCTACTCATCGGGAGGGCAGCAGAGTAAGCTATGGTGGTTCTGAGATCTTTTTACAGCACTGTCTTCTCCTACCAAGACCTCAGATGTCAAATCAGAGCCGCCTTTCAACATACAGAGTGTGAGGAGGAGATCGACTCGCATCTGTTTCACATGAGACAATGTGCCTCCGCACTGCCTATTATGAAGGATTATGCACCTGACTAAAGAATGAATTAGCAGCGTGATATCTCCCTGAAACATTAGAAGGGATGATTAAATTTAGTCTTCGAAGTGGATCAGTGTCTTGTACTGCTACCCAAACTGCCTACCGGCCCCTGCCGGGTGCAGTTCTCTAGAACAGAATTCCAGAGTCCTTTAGTCCATCAACCTTCATTTTATAACCCATACTACAGCCTTCAATCCTCCACCTTTTTCAGAGGCCCATTCTACAAGAGCCAGAGAACTCATGCAGTTAGGATGCACCTTCCTGCCACCGGGGGGAGTAAAAGCAATGAAAAGGCAAAAGTGTAGTAAGAGCAAATAAAACGCACCACTGAGCAATCTGTCCTCTCCATCCAGAAAACTGTAAGCCCAGGTAAATAGGGGGAGGAACTCACCTCTTCCACTGGCTGCCACCTCCTGCCTACCATGGACCATATCCAGCCTGACCCATAAGGAGTTGTGCTACCAACAAATTGTGGCCACCTCATTTGTTGATTTGCATGTGGCTGGTGACTTCATCGATCAGGCTTATGCTGCCTATTTGGGGTTGGAACTTGAGGTGATATTTCAGTAAGTAAGTAAGTAAGTAAGTAAAATTTATTTATAAAGCGCATAAGGTGAAAAAAGCAAGACCGGGTGACGGCTTTTATATGCGAGTCAAAGCCCAGACTGCAGTCAAATGTGACACCAAGGTTACGAACTTTAGATTTTGCCTCAGCGCAGAGGGAGGTGAGAGAAGTACTTATCCTTGTATATGAGTCCGGGGGGGCAATGATCATCGTTTCAGTTTTATCGGAGTTTACGTAAAGGTGATTAATGGAAAGCCATTCCTTAATAGATGTGATACACCTAACTAGTGTGGATAATTTGTCCAGTTGATCTGGTTTAAATGATACATAAAGCTGTATGTCGTCGGCATAAATATGATATGAGATGGTTTTGAATGACCTGATGATATCGGCTAGTGGGAGGATGTAGAAAGAAAAGAGTAAAGGTCCCAGGATCGAACCTTGAGGAACACCGCATGAGAGAGAAGCAGTAGCGGAAGAAAATTCATTAGATTTGACCTGGAATTTCCTATCTAGAAGGTAGGAAGAAAACCAGTCCAAAGCCCGCCCAGAAACACCTGCTAAGGACCTAAGCCTATCCCATAAAATCCTGTGATCTACTGTGTCGAATGCTGCGCTAAGATCAAGTAACACTAGAACAGAACAACTACCTACATCTGATGCCATCAGGAGATCGTTATATACTTTTACCAGAGCCGTCTCTGTGGAGTGCTGCTTACGAAAGCCTGATTGAAAAGGGTCAAAAAAGAAGATCTGGAGATCTTCTAATAACGCCTTAAACTGCGTCTCCACAATTTTTTCCACCAACTTGCTAATAAATGAAAGTTTAGATACCGGACGGTAGTTACTAATTATATTAGCATCTAGGTTCGGTTTTTTTAAAACTGGGGTTACTTCTGCTGTCTTAAAGCAGGAAGGTACTTTCCCTTGTCGAAGTGAGCTATTAACAATAGCTAGTAGAGCTGGGCCCACGCAGTTCAAGGACCGATACAAAATGGAAAAGGACAGTATTTCATTAGAAGACAAGGAGGGTTACATTTCGCCGAAAATTCGATATAGGGCCCTTAATGTCATGGGGGCGAATGCAGAAAACAAAACTGGTAACTGAGACTCGAGGACAGGTGTGGTTGGACAAACGGGAATACTGGATCTTAGGTCTCATATTTTAGTTACGAAGTGATTGAGAAACACATCACAATCCTTATCTGAGAGTAAGGGTGATTGTTGTGGTGGAGGGGCGACTATTGTACCAATTGTACTGAAAAGGGCTTTAGGGTTGTTCCTGTTATGGGATATGAGTTTAGAGAAATAGGAGGACCTGGCCTCCTTCACTTCATGGTTATAGGACATAAGCAGCTCTTTAAAATATTCCCGGTGGACAGTCAACGCCGTTGACTTCCACAGCCGTTCAGCTTTACGGCAAGCCCGACATAGGTTACGAGTCCTAGCATTCAACCAGGGGGAGCGAGGTGGAGCCACCTGGCGGCGAGTTTTAAAAGGAGCAAAGCTTGTCGAGAATATTATCGCAATGCCCTTTAAAAGAATCAACAAGTGTCTCGACATCTTCGTCAGGAGATAAATCCAGACTAAACTCAGAAGTGAATTTCAAAATAACAGAGTTGTCAATAAAACGCCGACGGCTGTTACACACTTGGGAGCGAGTGTCAGGACTAGATAGAATATTAAACGATAGAGCCCAATGATCACTGAAGGTAACCTCCCTTGTCACCAGGTGATCAAGGGTAACTCCATACATGAACACCAGGTCTTATGTGTGCCCAGCACTGTGAGTAAGACCTGATGCATGCTGTACAAAGTTGTAGGAATCCATGATACACAAAAATTCCTTCGCTGTTCCGTTTGACAGATCATCTACGTGAATATTAAAATCACCAACCAGAATAATTCTCCCGAGCATGATAGTGGACGACAAGAAGTCTTGGATGTCTGAGAAAAAGGTTGTGATAGGACCAGGCGACTGATGAATCACAACACAATACAGAGGCTGGAGCCTACCAACCTTTGACAGTGTTAACTCAAAAGAGTCATAGGAGTATAATGAGTTTTTTTGGCAAAGAAAGTTATTACTGAAAATGAAAGCAGTTCCACCCCCGCGTCTTGATAGTCGCGGTGTACTGATGAACGAACAGCCAGCCGGACATACCTCCGCTAGATGGACGAATTCCTCCGCCCATTGCCAGGTCTCAGTGATAAACATCATGTCCAGTTTCTCCTGGCAGAACAGATAATTGAGAATGAACGATTTGTTTGCAATGGACCGAGCATTGATCAGCATGGCTTTAGCACAGGAAACAGAGCAGGGAGCAGGGGCTGGGAGAGATCCAGTAGGAAAGGCCAAGCTCCGCAGCACACTGTGATCCCTCCCCCGAGGGATAGAAACTTTCCACGCCTTCGGCTTGCCCACCGGGCATGGAACATCAAGGACCACGGGGATCAGACAGTTGTCAGATGAGGACAGACTGATTTCCTGTTCTGTACTCCAGGGCCATGGAAGTAGCCCAGCAGCCGTGCCACAGCTCCTCCACAAACAGCGAATCTGCACCCATCGCCCGGCCCTTTCCCCCCACTTCCTCTGGCGGACATTGAGGACCACTGAGGACATTTATGTTGTACATGGTCTGTGCACACTACTTCTGAGTGGGCGGGCAGCCATAGCACTGAAAGTCGTCGCCAGAGTGAATTATCTCACCTTAAACTCCAAAGAGGTAAAACAGGAGTTCCCAAAGCTTTTTAGAGGGCTCAGGAAAATGGAGGGGGAATACAACATAGTCCTGAAGCCAGGAGCACAGTCTTTTTCCCTCTCAGTACCCAGGCATATTTCTCTACCTCTGCTATCTAAGGTCAGAGAGGAGCTATATCAGATGGAGCAACAAGGAGTTATCTCCAAAGTGGAAGGGCCGACAGACTGGTGTGCTCCAATGGTGGTGCTTCCCAAACAAAAAGGCTCGGGTGGTGTGAGGATATGCACAGACCTCACTGATCTGAATAAATCAGTGCTTAGAGAAAAACATCCACCCCCTCAGTTGAACACACCCTAGGACAGTTGGCTGGGGCCAAGGTATTTTCAAAACTAGACACAAACTTAGGTTTCTGGCAGATTCCACTGTCAGAAGAGTCTTCTCTTCTAACCACGTTTATAACCCCGTTTGGGCGGTACTGCTACAACCGGCTGTGCTTTGGAATCTTATCAGCTCCGGAACATTTCCAGAAACGGATGTCCCGCATCTTAGAGGGTCTGGAAGGTGTTCTATGTCAGATGGATGACGTCCTCATCTGGGGAGCTACCCAGAGAGAACATGATGAGAGATTGCGGAGGGTGCTGTCATGAGTGCAGGAGGCGGGAGTTACGCTCAACGACAAATTTTTGTTTTCCAAGAACAGATTAAAGTTCCTGCGGCAGATTATTGAGCCATCGGGGGTTCATGCAGACCCTGATGAAGTAAAAGCTGTGAAAGCCATGGAGAAGCCTAGAAATGTCAACGAAGTGAGACAGTTCCTGGGGATGGCAACCATCTAGGGAAGTTCTTGCCCCACTTGGCTGATTAAACACTTCCTCTCAGAGACCTGCTGAAGAAATCGAACATGTGGACGTGAGGACAGCAGCAACAGTGGGCTTTTGATAATATCAAAGTGGACCTGACAACACCCCCAGGGTTGGCACTGTATGACACAGTGATCTCCGCGGACACATCTTAATAATAATAATAGTAATAATAATAATACATTTAATTTAAAAGCACCTTTCAAAACACTCAAGGATGCTGTACACAACAAATAACTAAAAAAGAACAAATACAGGAGCAGACAATTTACAAAATCTATTCAAAACAATACAAATTTGAAGACAGAATAAAAATAATAAAATTGCTGAATAAGCTGAATAAGCAAATTTAAACAAGTGGGTTTTGAGTCTGGATTTAAAAAGGAAGAGAAGTAATGTTTCTGATATCAGGAGGAAGCGAATTCCAAAGCCGAGGAGCAGAGCAGGAGAAAGCCCTGCTCCCCATGGTGGCAAGACGGGGAGAAGGGACAGAGAGAAGAAGAGAGGAAGAGGATCTGAGGCAACTTCATATGGTATGGGAGTCGTACTCCTTTAGCGGCAAGCAGCCGTAAGCTGGAAACAAGTAGCTTATGCCTCAAGAGCTCTTAGCGGCACTGAACAGCGATACGCTCAGATTGAGAAGGAGGCGCTAGCCTCAACATGGGCCTTTGAGAGGGATGCAAGATGGTGCATTAGAGTGAACGTGCGTTTTTGCGAGCTGCGCAGTAGTCATGGTTATTCATACCAATTTCTATTTCATTTTAACAGAGGAATAACACAATTAAAAGATATTTATTGACAGAATGAGTTTAAATAACTATTTTAACAAATCATCCGGCGTTACACGGAGGAGTGCGAAAAAAAAGGTTTTGAGAAATACACCTAGCCCGACAGCCGCGGCCATGGTTAGCATGCCAGCTACAGCCTCGTTAACTCATGAGGGAGAGACCGATAAGGTGAGCACTGACGTGCCTTCTGATCCTGACCCCAACCTTATACAAGCTACGAAGAGCATGACGGACAATATAGTTGCAGTGATTGATGCTAAGATCGCTATGGTTCTTGAAGCGATAGACAACCAGTCGTCTAAAATTCAAAGTATTGTTCAGCGAGTCCAAGAAGCAGAGAATAGAATTGATGTGACTGAAACTACATGCACAGCCAATGAAACCAAGATTCAACATTTGGAAAAACGAGTACGAGATCTGACCGAGCAGGTGGACGACTTGGAAAATCGCGGAAGGAGATGTAATGTGCGCATCATCGGTCTACCGGAGGATACAGAAGGATCAAGCCCTGTCAGGTTCTTTGAGAAATGCATAACGATTACCTTCAGGTGGATACGAAGGCGGGTAAATTGAAGCTGAAAAGAGCCCACCGCTCCCTCGCTCCAAAGCCGGCTCAGGGCGTCCGCCCTCGTCCTGTCATTGTTCGATTTCATAACTTCCAGCACAAACAAAGAGTGATGACAGCCGCCACGAAGCTCTTCACACTCAACAGTAAGCAAACGTTGTCATCGCGGGATGCAGACAACCCGAAAATCTCTTTTTTTAATGTTTATTCTACGGCGGTTGTGCAAAAGAGAAGAACGTTTAAGGAGGTCAAAACTCGTCTTCGAGAGTTGCAGATGGAATATGCGTTGCTCTACCTGGCCACATTAAGTGTCAAAGTCGGCCGTGTGCACAAGAAGTTTGTTTCTCCGGAAGAGGTGATTTCTTTCCTTGATTCCGAACAAGTGCCAGAGTAAATTGTGTTATTCCCTCAGTTTTTGCGTCTTATTTTACATCAAGAAGAGACTGGTTGCACAGTTCTGCAGATGATAGATTCGGGTGCGCTGACTTGTGGTGAAAACGAAGATGGAGGTTTGAGGAGTTTGTATTTCTCTTCACAATAAGGTCGGTGTGGCAGCCCTTGGGAGATGGATGTAAGGGTGATTTCCCCTGTTCTCTGTTCTGCTATTTGTTTTTTATTTTTATTATACTTTGGGTAAATGTTTTAGGCTTTTGTTTAAGTTGGTATGTTTAAGGTCACAGTATTACTTAAAGATGTTCAGGTACAACTGTTTCATGACTGAGGTCTATGGGAATGAATAGCACACTTTGTATTTGTACTTGGAACGTTAGGGGAATTCATAATCCTATAAAGAGAAAGAAAATACTGACTGACATTAGAAAAGAGAAAATTGGTATAGCTCTGTTACAGGAAACACACTTAAACAAACAGGAACATTTAAAGTTAAAGCAGGGGGGTATAATCGAGTATATTCCTCATCCTTTTCATCAAATAGTAGAGGAGTAGCAGTACTGATCAGAAAAGATATACCGCTGAATGTTGTTAAATTGACAGAAGATGACAGAGGTCATTTTGTCATTATAAATGGGACTTTATATGGCAAGTCGATTACCTTGTTTAATGTATATTATCCTCCAGGTCACCCCTTTAATTTCCTTATTAAGGCTTTTGCTGACTTATTGATCGATTTCCCCATAAAATAATGGCGCCATCTAACATAGCCAAACCAATTAATGGCATTTGTGAAGACTTCGAATTTATAGATGTTTGGAGTGCGCTTCACCCATCTGGTAAAGAATACAGTTTTTTCTCCCCACCACAGCAGTGTTATACGAGAATTTATTATTTTTTCATTCCCAAGAGTTTAATACATATAGCTTTGTCATGTTGTATTAAAAATATTGTCATTTCAGATCATGCGATGGTTGTTCTCAATGTAAAGGTATCAAATAGAATTAATTTCCGGCAATGGAGGTTAAACACCAATATACACAAAGATCAGACATTTTATCCCTTTATCTTTAGGGAATTCACATCTTTCTATGCTATTAATGCCAAATCAACACAAGACCCTTCTCTCTTATGGGAGACTAGCAAAGCTTACACACAAGGGTTAATTTTGTCCTTTTCTCTGTCTAAGAAACCTTTTAAAAAAAAGATCCAAAGATTATTAGAGGAGGATTTGAAGAGGATTTTGCAGATAAGGCGTTACTCAAAGAAATATCAGCACTGAGAAGCGCAATAGACTCATTGCTTACCCAAGATGCAGAATGCAAACTGAGCTTTGTGAAACAGAAATTTTATGAGCATGGAGATAAGCCGGGTAAATTTCTGGCTTACCTCACTAAGAAGAAAAGTGATTCATGCTCAATTATATCAATACTAGACACAAATGACAAACTACATTATGATAGCAAATCAATTAACACCTCATTTGGAGATTACTATAAGAACCTATATAATACTGAAGTGTCTAGTAGCAGTGCTCCACTATTAGAAGCTTTTTTCCCAAAATTAGTTTACCAATGATCTCATTAGATCAGAAAGCAAAGTTTAATGCTCCTATTTCTAAAGATGATTTAATTGAGGTGATTTCACAAATGCAGAATGGAAAAGTGCCAGATCCAGGATGCATAGGTTGTGAATTCTATAAATAATGGCAAACTTTGTTACTTGAACCCATGCTTAATATGTTTAATCATTCATATAGAAGTGGGCAGCTCCCTGAATCTTTAAGAGAAGCTAATATTTCGTTTATACTTTTAAAAAAAAGGAAACCTCCCGAAGCCTGCTCCTCATATAGACCTTTATTAAATGTTGATAGGAAGGTGTTAGCAAAAATCTTAGCTTCTCGTTTGGAGAACGTAAAAACAGATGTTAGTAAAGATGATCAAGTAGGTTTTATAAAAGGCCGCTCTTCATGCAATAACATGAGACGTCTCTTTAATGTTATACAAATCTATAAACAGCGTAAGATTGATGGGCTAATACTTTCTCTTGATGCAGAGAAAGCATTTGACCGTATTGAATGGTCATATTTATTTTTTGTTTTGGAGAAATTTTATTTTGGTGATGCTTTCATTAGATGGGTTAGAGTATTATATGATGAGCCTAAAGCTTTCGTTCTCACAAATGGTTCCAGATCAGCAAGTTTTTCATTATATTAGAGGAAATAGACAAGGGTGCCCACTTTCCCCCCTGCTTTTTGCACTGGCTATTTAGCCCCTAGCTGAAGCAATCAGAAACGAGGCCTTAATTGAAGGCTGGCAGACTAAATAAAGGCACAATAAGTTGGCTCTTTATGCAGATGATGTGGTCATTTTCCTTTCAAAACCTGACTCTTCAATACCATCTCTTCTCAATATCATTAAAACCTTCAGCACATTCTCAGGATACAAAATTAATCTTAGTAAGTCAGAGGCTATGCCTGTTGGTTCCATGAAGGCAATGCCAAATATTAACCCCTCATTTCCTTTTAGATGGTCTCCTGGAGGTTTTATATATTTGGGTATTTTCGTTAGCCCTATGTGTAAAAATTTATTCAAAGATAATTTCTCCCCATTTTTTAGAAAAATTAGAGAGGATTTAAAACGATGGCACACACTACCTATTTCGTGGTTGGGTAGAGTGGCTCTAATAAAAATGATTGTTCTTCCCAAGCTTTTGTACCCAATTCAAATTATACCTATTTTGTTTTCTAAAAAAGTTTTAAAAGATGTAAATGGCTGGCTTTCCTCTTTTATTTGGAGCAAGCACAGGCCAAGATTAAAGTTTTCTACACTGCAATTACCAGGTTCAATTGGAGGACTGGATTTACCTAATATTAAGCTATATCAATGGTCTGCACATTTAAGATATATTTCTGACTGGGTTGATCTCAATAATTCTTCTACCAGGTTGGACCTTGAGCAATCAGTGTCAAATATTCCCCTAAAACAGTGGTTCTCAACCTTTTTTGCACAAACGCCCCCTGACCTCATCATGAGCCTCGTAATGCCCCCCCCACCCCACAGACACAAAGAAATAGGCTATTATCATAATTGACAGATGAATATTATGAAAACAATAGCCTATGAATAATAATAATTATTATTTTATTATTATTATTATTATTATTATTATTAGTGTTGTTGTTGTTGTTGTTGTTATTATTATAAATAATAATTGTTGTTATTGTTGTTGTTGTTGTTGTTGTTATCATTAGTATTATAATGAGGAAGATGATGATGATTATAGTTGTACAAATGTTTTCTTATGAATGAGTAGCCTTATGAAGACTATGTTCGAAAACCTCAAGGATTTGTGCTGAGATGCTGGCAAGTCAATTTGGTGGAACATGATCAAATTCCTTACAATAGCCTATCCTACATCATAAATCTGCATGTGTGTAATCTACTCTTTTCAGTGTATTAGTTGAGCAACGAGGGAAAATTTTTTTGAAAACTTTAAGCAAAAACTTTGAGTGATGGAAAGTAGCCACATATACTGACGGCTTATTTAATAAAACAAAAAGCTCAGGTTAGTGTGAGCCTTGTCCTTAGTGGCTCACTGCAAGCTTTTTAACTTCAGGACACAGAGACCTCTATCTACCTACCAGAGATATCACATTTGAATTTGGTTGTCTTAATATTACATTATTTTTAAACCAGCAGTTGGAAGTGTCTGTGTGCACCGGAGCTTTTCTGCTCGAAAGTCCGTGGTGCTCAAAAGTTATGGGGCACGGTGATTTTTGTGGCTTTTGGCAAAAACTCCGGGGGTATTATGGCAAATGAGGGGTCTTTGGAAAGGTCTCACCATGCCCTATCTAACTGTGAAGTTTGATGTGGATTGGTGCTTTCTCCGCGGATCTGTACCGCTTGTAATATCCTTTGACTGCCTCAGAACCAATGACACCAGGCTCATTTGCATTGCTATTTACTGAAACCTTGAATGGGAAAATGAAGTAATTTGGGTCTTAAATCAAAGTACTATGTGTCTGCTAACTAGTGATAGGGAATACACATGCTATACAACATTTGTAACCACAGTCTATTTTATTCATGATGTCTTGTCGCCATTCTTTGGCGCTCAGAGTGTTAAGTACATACAGAACATTACATGCATGAAAAAATAACAGGAACAGCCCACCGCACAGCACAACATAACCATTTTCACTATGTCTGTGGATCCCTGTTATCTCTTTAAAACTACTGAACACTTTCTGTGTAATCGCACAACTCAATTCTGCCGTCCAGCAATCGACGTCCTTATAGGCATGGCGTCACATGCAGAACATCAGTACGTAACTCTGCTTGTGTACATTTTGATTGGCTGTGAGATTTTAACCCGCGAAGGGAAACGTCAGAGCACCAGGCGCTGGTATTCCTATTTATTTCTAATCATTCCATGAATAATTTCAAATGAACAAAGTCTGTTTATTGTCTATGCTTAAAAATTCTAACAAATAGAATTGACACCCCCAGTTTGCGTCTGAACGGGGCTCAGCTGTCTCATTCCACCAACACCCCCCGATGGGTTTCGGAACGCTGCCGTAAAAGATCTACTGTTTTTCAAATAAACTAAATTTTTATTGGAGAACTGTGCAAATCCTGTAACTGCAATTAGACTTAAGGCATGGAGGGCCATTAATCATTTTGATGGAAGAATGAAAATAACTTCTGCCCTCACGCCAATTGTGAATAATCCGAACTTCCCTCCAGGCAGATCTGATGGGAGGTATTGATTTTGGGAAACCAAGGTATTTCTCGGCTTCAGGATGTGTTTGATGAAGAAGGTCTAATGTCTTTTGAGGATTTGAGACAAAAAATATCAGTTATCACAAAAGGACTTCTTTCATTTTTTACAAATTGGGAGCTATATTTTGAAGGATACCTTGTTATGTACTAATAGAAGTCTCCTACAGTAAAGTTTATTTTACAAATACCCGGAAAGAAGTCTGTGAGTTTGTTATATAAGGTACATTTGAGAAACAAGTGGATTTGAATACTAGATCTGCTTGGGAAAGGGAATTTTCAGTCTCTATAAGTGAGGATGAATGGGATGATATCTGGAAATATGCCAAATCTATCTCAGTATGTAACCGTGCCAAAGCAATACAATTCAATATTGTGCACAGGCTGCATATCTCACCAAACCGTAGACATACATTTAACAATGCCCTTTCACCTCTATGCCTTAAGTGCGAAACACAAATTGGCACTCTCACTCATTGTCTCTGGTCATGTAATCAGTTACAAATATACTGGGCTAAGATTGTATCTGAAATGTGCATTCTTTTTGACAAGGAGATGGCTATGGATCCTGTATTTTTTATCCTTGGCCTACGGGATCAATCTTTGATTTTATCCGATGAAAAGAGACTTTACAATCTTCTCACGTTTGCAGCCAGGAAAAATATATTATTGAGATGGATAAGCGATAACACTCCGAATATTTTGGGATAGCACAGGATTTTAATGGAACTAATCCTGCTCGAATATTTAACATGTCTAGTTAACGGCCGTTAACGGCAGTTAAAGGTTTGGAAGCCTAAAATTAACAATTTAGAGACTGATTTGTCAAGTTTTTCCTCCCCAAGTATCTCAAGTGAGTGCATAGGATTTTGAATTGGTATTGTGCCACCATTATGCTGTACCTATTTTATTTTTTATTTATTTTATTTTTATTTATCTATTCATTTATTCTTTTTATAAATTTATGTATTCTGAATATCTTTAAAAAATTCTTTTTGTGGCCTGTTAGGTGTATTTTTGTTTTGTGTTTTGTTAAAGTAGAAAAATGTTCAATAAAGATAAAAAAACATGTGTCTGTGAGAGGTTTGCAGAGCTTCTTATTGGGAAATCCTTCCACATTGAGACTGACCACAAGCCTCTGGTCCCACTCCTGGATGAACTTCCGCCATGAATTCAATGCCTGCACATGAGACTAATGCGGTTTTCTTACACTATATCACACATACCTGGTAAGGCCATCGAAACTGCGGATGTGCTATCCATAACTCCTGCTAGCGACACAGCGGATGGGAGGATGGAAGAAGAAATCAATCTGTTTAAAGCCCTTCCTGGATCTGCTCCTCCATACCTCACAGAATTACTCTGTTCATACACTCCACCTCGTTCATTGTGCTCCTCTGGTACAGGTTTACTTACTGTTCCTAAATTCAGGTTGGCCACCATGGCTGTCCCTAAACTCTGGAATTCCCTCCCTCAAAACCTCCGCCTAACGTCCTCTCTGTCTCTTTAAATCCCAGTTAAAAACATATCTATTCAGCCTGTGCTAATCTACTACTCCTTCTTAGTTTCCTATTTCTGTTGTTTGTTTATCACTGCTGTTTGTCTTAACTGTTATATTACTTAACTGTTTGTTTTTGTTTGATTAATGTATTGCTGTAAAGTGACCTTGGGTTTAAGAAAGGCGCTATACAAATTAGAATTACTGTTGTTATTATTATTATAACCTGTATGTGGATTCTATTGTTGCAAGCCTGCCAGACACAGAAAAGAGGCTTGGAGAACTGCAAACACACCAAAACAATAACTCTGTACTGCAGCGGGTGAAGAAGTTCTGTAAGGATGGATGGCCAGACCTTATCTACCATTCTCAGGTGAGCTCACTGTTCAAAAAGGTCTTCTGCTTTATGGGTGCAGAATAGTTATTCCAGCTTCTCTCAGAGCAGAAATACTGTCCAGGCTGCATGAAGGCCATCTGAGATGAACAAAATGCAGGGAGAGGGCTAGGCAGTCAGTGTGGTGGCCAGGCATTAGCAACAATTTGCAAAAACCATAGAAAACTGTGAAACATGTAGTCGTGAGCGGACAACCTTCAGAGAAATGATGCTGCCAACTGAGCTGCCATCAAGGCCATGGTCCACAGTAGGAGCGGACCTGTTTCAGATAGGCACGAAGAGTTACACTCATGTTACCTCCAGTCCTCACTTCCCAAGGAGCAATGGGGAGGCTGAATGGGCTGTTAGGACAGTCAAAGCTCTTTTTAAAAAATCCAGCGACCCCTACCTCACTCTTATGGTCTACCGGGCTGCTCCCCTGGCAAATGGACAAAGTCCTTCAGAATTAATCATGGGAATGATGATCAGAACAACCGTTCCTATCATCCATCCCAGCTCAACCCCAGACATGTGGACATGGAGAACCTGAGAAAAACGAACAATGGTATAGACTGAAATAACAAAAAAATTTAAATCGAAAACACAAAGCGAGGGACATGCCACACCTACTCCCAGGAGATTGGGTATGGGTTAAAGATGTGAAGGAATGGGGCACGGTCATGTCTGAAGCTGGCACCCCGAGGTCCTACCTCATCGAAACACCTGCCGGAACCCTGCGAAGAAACCGATACCATCTCTCAAGGTTTCCAGGGGCAACAGGAATGTCTGCTTACTCGCTTGACAAGGCACCAGGAAACACTACTCCTGATGTAGTGATTACACCTGTTACACCTGAGGTCCAGCAAGTCCCAATCCAACAGACTTTGGTATGCGAGAGATGTTGTCCGGCCAGAATCAGGAAAATCCCAACATACCTGAAGGACTACATTTGTTCATTGATTTAGGAACTGAGTGAGCAAAGGGGCAGAATAATCCTCACACTCAAGTTGAGGGCTTGGGTAGTCCACCCCATCCCCGAGAGACAAGGCAAATTGGATGAGACAATTTTTGGTTAAATTAGTGTATAATGGTTCAGATTTGGTTCATTAATATCTGTTCCAATGGACTTTCCAAAAGTGACTGGGTACATACAGGCTCTCTAGATTGGAATGTTTGTAATGTTTATTTGTTCCAAAATGAAGCAGCAAAAGCAGGTTCAGTTTGAGCAGGAAGCTGATGAGTGAACGCTGGCGCGCTTGGCTGCCGCTGCTCACCGGCTACTACTTAGTGTTTTAGCGTTCTTTATGCACGACTAAGTGTTTTTA
>JBBMFX010574634.1:0-14515 GCA_037832545.1 Rhabdalestes septentrionalis | reverse complement strand
AGAGAGAGAGATAGAGAGAGAGAGAGAGACAGAGACAGAGACAGAGACAGAGACAGAGACAGAGATCAGTGCCAGTTCATCAGTGCCATTTTCACCTGTTTATAAATGTGCTTTCATTCTTGCTGACAGTTCACTCAGTCTTAGAGCACTGAGGTCATGAGTGAAAAGACACAAAAAAAGGAAAGGAAAGAAAAAAAAAGGGAAAAAATTGACAGCTGTCTGTGTCATTGCGTTAAGGGGCAAAGTGGGGGCTGAGGCCCAGCAAGGTTTGTCTCTGCGGTAAACAAGCATGACAGCATGAGACAGAACTGACCCTGAGGTCAGAGCAAAGGGTCACAGGACCGCCTGCTGTTCTTCCTGCAGTATTCTGGCTTGCTTTCATCTAATGACCTCCGATTGCTTCCTAACATGCCTGCGTTCTGTGTGGAGGGCGAAAAATGGTCCTGCCACCTGTCTTTTTAATGCACATGAGACGAGCAACTCACCAGCAACAAAACACAGACACCACATCAACTTAGCAGGCTGAGCAGAGACAGTTCCCGTGGGCGATAGCTTCTGGCGTCAGCCTCACGAGCAACCGGTGCCATAAAGAAGGAAAAACCTCATCAGTGTCACTGCTAACCCCATTCCAGTGAGGGATAGTGTAAACGTCTGTCACCAGCATCTCTGCTTCTTCTCTACTCAGAATCATTGCTCCCTTTGAGTTGAGCAAAAGAGAAATCACCTTGGTGTCTATGCAGGTATATAATCTGAGTTAATTCATAAGCTCCTGGGGGAAAAAAAGAGGGGCATTGTGTGCAAAGCCAGAAGCAGCTGTGCCTTTCAGTTACCATCTCCTTCCTCTCTCGTCTTGTGTAATTACATTAAGAAGGCGCAAATGTTCCTGGTAAAAAATGCACAGACGCACAGTGGCAGTCCAATTATTGGTCAGCAGGTACGGTCCACTGAAGACAAGCTGTAGAGGAGCCTCTGTGTTCGTGTGTGTGTGTGTGTGCCAGCTGGCATTTTGCCCTACTAACTGAGTGCAATTCAACACTGCACTTGCTGTATTTTCCAATATTTGCTTGTGTTTTGCTTTGCATTTGTCAGGCAACAGAGGATAATCGACCATGTGCATCAGCACAAACCCTCCATAGGGCCTTTTGTCGTTGAGTAAGCACAAAGTACACACAGCAAATCTACACCAACAATGTACCTTCTCTCTCTCCTGCTCTTCAGTAACTTTATACTGCCTCGCTCTGTTTCTCTAACTTATATCATATCTCTTTCCTATCAACACATCCCAATCCCATATTCCTACCATATCTCACACTAAAAATACACCACAAATCCCTCACTCACATTCCAAGTGCCTGTTCTCCTGCACTTAGCTGGAGGCCGTGCTGGTCTCTTGCTGCAGCAGACTGCGTGTGTTGAAGGAACTCTTTCCCTATCTACTGCTGACTGGAGCATATAGCTTCGCTCGGTGTGGTTTTAGTCAGGGTTAATTTGCTTTATAAGCACATAAAACCCCAAAGTAACCATTTAGTGTACACCACTATTGTGAATAAAACACACCACCAGCCAAAATGTTTTGCAGGCCTTAATCACTTATCCACACATTTCATCAACTACAGATTTTTATTATTTTTAAATCACTGTAAAGGTTTTGTGTGAACACCTACAAATTAAAACAACACCTCAAATAAATGTATCCTTCGTAAGATGAAAGGTATGTGTGCGAGGTCCCTGAGGCATCCAGAGAAGGACCAGCTCCTGCTGGAGTCTGCTTTATGATGGTTGGAATTACACATGCTGTTCCTGTGCTATCAGTGATTCAGACCCCTCAACCCGGGCCCTTCCCCAAGTTGGGACATGCTGCCTAAAGCTCCGGCGGAGATTGTCGCTCCTGATACTGATGTTCATGGAAAACGGACTCTCTATCTGGGTTGACCTTAGGAGGATGGGTTTCCCTTTTGAGTCTTGGAGTTTTTCCTCACCTCTGTCGCCTGTGGCTTACTCACCAGGGGCTCAGACCTGGACTCTGTAAGGCTGCGGTTGTAAAAGGTGCTATATAAATAGAATTGAATTGAATTTAAATATGTAACAGTGCAATATCTGATGTCTTATTAACTGGACAATTAATTCTAGGGTGCCTGTAATTTTAAATGTACTTGTAAACTGTTTCATTCCATTGGTTACCACTTAATAGCTCATGAAATACTGTTTCTAACAGCTGTCTGGTGATCCAGACAACCATAGTGACTAATAAAAAAGGCATTATCTTGCTAATAAATGGTAGCAAAGAATATTGAGTGTATTTTTGAGTTACAGTGAAACAGTCTCAGTGTGTACAAAAGAATTTGACTGGAAGTGTATGAGAATGTGATGAAGATTTTTAAAAACATCCACAATATGACCATTTTTAGGTGTGTCTCCCCGTAGAGCACATTCACCACAATGAACATGAAGGTTAGCATCTCCCCCAAGTGCTCATTAAAGTTATTTGATCCATTCTTCAAATGTCTAGTCTTGGATTACAACTCTTGTGCTTTTTGACAGGGGCTGTTTCTTGCAAAACTGATTCTATGTGATTATTAACACCTGTCGTGACCACTATGATTTAAGAATAGACAAATATGTAACCACTTATTCTCCAAAACCCCTCTCACATTTAGCTTTTCAATAATTAGGCAAATCATAACACTTTAGCCAATCCTAACTGTGATAAGTTTTGTTTAATCATGTTATACAACTACATATTTTTAATATTGTAAGATTCTCCCACCTTGAGGTCCTTCAACATTTGTCTGGACTATGTAGCAAAGCCATCCATGATAAATTTTTACATGAATCCTCATCAAACTCTTTATCTTCTATAATCAAACAGGCTACTTTTGTTACTGCAGCTCTAAGACTCCATGCCATTTGTAAGCCCTCTATCAGGCTTCATTTGAAAAGCAGACTGGGACAAAATGCAACTAACTTTACCATAAAAGGCTACACGGAATAAGATTTTCAATTATACTAGCTCCACTTTGTTTGACTTTGCCATTTATAGTTACAGACTGCATATTGTCTGCTTCTCTGTATCACCTGTTTAACCACTTTACACCTTTAATCAATAATCAGGACCCCTGTGAGTAGGTATTATCTAAGTAGATAATTCTCAGCAAACCCCACTTGCATCACCAATGGACAATCCACCAACTAAAAATATCCAGTCAACAGTGACATGCAGACAGAAAGTAACAACTGATGAAGGGCTATGGGATGATAAAGTGTCCAGCAAATCAGGAACTATGGATAATTTTATATCAAGATTGACCAACAGATTAGATGTGTCTAATAAAGATGACAGTAAGTGGTCACAATGTGTATACACTCCAGAGGCACTATGTGTGATTCACTCCATGATGCACCTCCCCATGGAACCCTTACATTTTCTTTCAGAGTGTAAAATGCATGGGGAAACATTTGGCTTACAAGCATACATAAGGTAGCTAACAAACAAACTAATTAAAAAATAACCTTTTCCCTCAATGGGTTAAAACACAAATTGCCTGTTTTCTTTAAACTCGGCTATATTTCTTTATATTTGTTTGTCTCAACCCAACCGAGGAAAACATACATTTTGTTTGAGACACAGCATGAACCTAATAACTGATAGAAATCTGCTGATGTTCAATCATATTTGCAATACAATAAGATTGCAACAATAAATGCAATCAAGTGATGACTGTGGCCAATTTAAATATATACATACAGAAATAACCATTATTAAAATCATGTGTAACCCAACAACAATGAACAGTTTACAGTTCAGTGTCAAAGTTTTAACCATAAATTTGCTTACAGCTTTAAGTCTTTACATTTTGAACAGAATGATTCACATACATAGTACAAAACAGGCTCTTCCACACTAATGACTCACAGTGGGAGCTGGGAGGTAAAGGACAATTTGTTAGTTCCACTGGACTAAAACAACCACAAAATTAGCCCATCTGCCACCACACACCCACATATTCCGTCATAGAAACCTCAGCACAAAAAGTTTTAAACAATCCAAAAAGTTCAAGTCAGGACTACACTGGGCAAGTGAAAAAGGAAAAAAACAGGAATGAGTGACGGGCGGATGCAAAAGGCTGAACAGGTTGAATGAACAGGTTGTACTCAGTGGAGCAGAAAGATGAGAATGGGAGGAGGGAAAGAGAAGTGAGAGGAAAGGTTGAGTGAATATGCTTCACCAACTGGAAAACAAAGTGTCAGAATATAAGAAGCATTTAGAATACATGTCTGACACTGTCAATTTTTAAAAGAGTCTTCTACAGACTATTTGCTATTTTTTTAAGGCAAAACCAGTAGATCACCAAAACTAGTTTCTAACAAACACATCCGAAACTGAAACTGAAAACCAAAACCAGTAAACACATTGCTGCTACTTATAAATACATAAAATGATCAAATGACAGTTTGTAGGCTTCAAACCAACTTTGTCAGTAGCGACAGACAGTCTTCCAAGGCAGTGTTTTTTTTGGCTATAGTTTGATATTCTTTTAATGGTGCATGACATAAGCAAGAAATCGATAATGGATATGTACTAGGGCATTAACACAAAAGTTGATTAGTTGACTACAGAGGCACTAGTCAACGGCAGCTGAGAAAAGTCGACTAGTTGTTTGGTTTTTTCTCGCTTTCTCTCTGCCCTCTCTTGTGGACGTAATGCAGTCTCTGCCTCCGATTGGCTGATGCTGACACGTTTCACTTGGTTTAACCAATTACTATAGTTCCTTCATAAAAGAGGCGGTACTGTTCACACATAGAGTGGAATGTAAACAGGAGATCACAACAAGACGAAAGAGACAGCAGCAGAGAACAGAGACACACATCACACATGTGGAGATCCTTCACTCTAGAAAAACAGCACAGAGACCTGTAGAACCTTCAACCGGAGTTAAAATACAATAACTGTTCCGGCAGTCTGCATAGCGTCTGAAATGGCACTGCCAGATAACATGCTAACGCTAGCTAACAGGGCTAATGCTAGCACTGCAGGGAGCCGTCCAGTCCAGAAGAGCTGAGCGCTATTGGCTTAAAATGTTCCTACTTTCTGTTTACACTTAAATTTACCACAACAATCAAGGTATCAGCCTCTGTTTTGTTTAGTTTAATTGTCATGTTGACTGTTAATGTTACAGAGAATAAAAGTTGCTCATTGTAGGACACCCATGTTCCTGCGTGTGTGTGACCTCATCACGACTAGTCAACTCAACTTCGACTATCTTGACGAATTAGTTGATTTGAAAAAATGCCCTAGTATATACCATTATAAAGTTTATGAATCTCTCCATTTCACTTTGGCTGTTTTCAGGGTTTTCAGTTCAGAAGAAAATGAATGAAGGTTTTTTTTTTTTTCATAGCAACTTTAAGAGGAGACTTAATGCACAATGAATATACTGAGATGGACATGCGCTATTTGACACACAGGACTTGCCCTTACCTAACAGATGCTTGAGGATGGCCTGATTCTGGTCCCAGATGCTATTAAAGGTGCTCCAGCGCGATCGCCCATCTGGAAGAGGGTTTTTGCGTATCCAGCCCCCGCATGCGTACTGGTAGAAATCCTGACAGGGATCAACCGTGCGGTCCAGTGACTCCACAATCTTACTGGCCACAGTCACACATGCCTCAGTCAGACACAGGCTACGGGACGGGTCTGTGGAGGAGTCACATCCTTTTGTAGATTCATTTATATTTTTTATAACCGATAAAAGTGGGTTTAAATTGACCACATGATCACTGATGTACCAAATGTGTACCAAAAAAGAAAACACACCATGTTCATTTTTTGTTTATCTAGTTTGTAATCACTAAATTAGAAAAAGTAATTTAGGTTAATTTAAGTTAAAAAAGAGTTAATAATTTAGAGACATAAAATGTTTAATGAGATCAAACTGACCCCCAAAATAAAGGGATAAAGTAGCCTTTAATTATGATACCAGCTGGCAGATACAAACAAACTTACTGGTTTTGTATAAACCACTGCAAACTAATGAAGAACAGCTGTTTATTCCAAACTCTCACATCTTTCCTCCCTCCCTCCCTCCCTCTCTCACAGATTACGTGCACATTAGACTTTAGGTCAGAAAGTGAATCCAGACTTACCCGTGTTGTAATGAACCCCTAAAGAAACAGCACATCCGAACAGTGCTAGTAAAGATGCCAAGAGCAGACCAGCCAAGACCACCTCCAACTGAGTCCTCCGGCCCAGTGGACCAAAAAACTGGATACCCCCCTTCCGGAAGCCCACCTGCAACACAAATACACATTACTGTTCAAAAGTCTTTAGCACCCCTAAAACAGTGTATGTAATTTTTTTAAATTAGTAATTTCATTTTACTTAATACATTAAATAAAACTAAAAGGAATAAATACAAATAATATTATACAGTATTATAAAGTAAATAGGGATATTCATTATATCAGGGTTTTCCTTGTGGGAGTCCAGGATTACTTGTAGTTCCCATCAGAAAACTGGTTTGACTCAATCAGTCCTTCACTGAATTAAATCAGGAGTTGCTGAAGAAATCTCACAACAGCTGGAGGAACCGAGAAGAACACAGGCTGAGAAAAGGTTTTATGCCTAGGTGCCTAAGACTTTGCCTTGTACTGTACATACACAAGTAGAGCATCTTCAGTAAATGGTGACCAATATTCTTTGTTATCTTAGACTCCGCACAAGAAATGCTAATTTTTGTTTGGAAAAAACTGCAAAGGCCATTAGAAATAACACTTCCAGGCAGGCATTCCGCCATCATACTTAACTGTTAGTTTGAACACATAAAGCCAATGAGAACACACAAATACTGACCAAGGATGTCAAATTTATGCACATAACCACAAGTTTCAAGAATGAATTGAAGAGGCACAAAAAGCAGAATTATTGAGACTGGTTTCATTAAAAAACATTGTACTGACCCCAAAGAACACTTGTGTACAAAATTTGTACAAAACACATGGTCATGTTATTTTGTGTTTGCCCACTTTGTCCTCATGAAATTAGTAAATATGAAGCAAAGCACCAATCATAAAAGAAAGAACAAATTGAACTTTGATTAAGATAACAACTGAAAGATCCTTACAAACTCACTGGCTAAGCATAAACCCAACACATGCTCATAAAGGACATTTAAAGCTACCTTAATTACTCCAAACTTCTGATTAATGCATGTTTGGACAGCACACTAACAGACACAGATACTACAATTGTTCATAAATGCTGTACTTACCATTACTAAATGGAACAAAAAACAACAACAACTTGACAAGAGACTATCCAGGATATAATAGTGGCAGCTTACAAGTCTCTAATTGAACAGCGCCCCCATCAGGCTTGGAGTTTAATGTTACGGATTTGTGTGACCATCAAGTTCTGTGACCCTAGGAGGCACTGTTTCACAGTTTTGCTTTTGAAAGAATGTTGAGTAGCTTGCGTCCACAAGCTTGATACTCGCAGTTTACATAAAATTCTTCTAGTGACTTAAACACATCTACCAAATGCCATAAATGTAAATGCTTACACTATTCTCTACACAAAGCTGTCCAATAACAGAGAGTGTATTTTATTTTTCTGATTCTTTTAAACACTGATACAGTAGAAAATCCTTAGAAGGGTGTATTAGTCAACACACAAAAACTGTGTAAAACAACTTTGTTTTGCTACATGCTCGCTGTTTGATTCCCTCCTTCTGTCCATCTTCCGCACCCACTTCTGGGAGGAGACTGTCCTGAAATGTCACCCGGGTTCTTGTGTTTTTTTTCCATTTGTTTCTAAAATAAAGTTGACATTTTATGGGCATTTGTGTGTGATTCCATTTTTTAAATTCCAGTAGCATTTATTATTATTACATGTTATTTAAATTGTACATTTGGTTCTACATGAAATAGAAACACCAAAAAAAATAGATCAGTATGACACCTTGTGTATCAACACAAACACAATCCCGAACATTTGTTGTGCTTTTGACATGTTCTGCTAGTTTTCTGAAAGCTAATGGATGAGTGACAACTTTACATTATTTTTTGACACATTTTTAATAAGTTATGATTTCATTATAGCCATTTAGACGCTATTGCACGCTTGTGCACACAAGGTACTCAACGCTTGTTCAACAGCAAAACTATGAAAGAGTACCTCCTTAAGGTCACAGAAATCGATGGTCACAGAAATGTAACTCTGGGTTCCAGACCTGACGGGGGCTGTTAATCTGCTCAAAACTGCTGGTACATGTAGGATTCAAGCTTCAATTACGTACCATAGACACTAAACAACTGAACTTTGGATGTTAAAAGATTTCATCGCAACCCAGCGGGAAATTTGAAAGGCCCTGCGAGACTATAATGATGCCTCATCAAATTCAGCTCCACAATACAGGCCTTCCCCAAAACCTCCTTTTATTTTTTTACTAGTTTTATATACTTAAATGCAAAGTTTTGGCTATAAATCCTACTTATTGGTTCCAGCATTAATTTAAATGGTAAAGCTTTAAAGACTTGTTATGCATGTTTCAGTTTTGGTGTGCCCTCTTGATCTCTCCTTTGACTCCCCAGGCTTTCCCTGTTTCCTGTTATTTCCCTCTTTTCTGTTTTTTGCTTTTATCTGAATTTGATCATTTGAATAAAAAAATCTAGCCTAATTAAATTAGGTCAAATTAAATATAAAAACATCAGTCACTCAAATTATTCAAATTACTCAAAAACTTATTTCTGCATTTCTATCACAGATTGCGCTTAACGTTGCGTAGAGGGTTTCTGTAGAGGAGTTATTGCTTAAATAGGAGGCAGCAGAAGCACATGCTAGTAAAGCACTCTGTGTCACAAGTACCCCTGATTCTGTTGACAATGGAGTTTTCGAGTGGTGCTGCTCATGGGAGCCAGAACCATTACAGCAGTTTCAAAATCATTTGAATCGTCCCCTTAATTTTTCTCTCCCGGACCACAGCAGAGACTCCCTGCCCATAAAAATAGCCGAGCCGAGCTGTGCATCCCCCCATAAAAAATGGTTCCAGTGTCCCTGGAGCTACTGCTTTTCTGCATTGATTGAGTCTAGCAAAAACATCTAGAGCCCCATTAAGCCATTTACCTAGTTGTAAATGATGGGCTTTGTAAACTGACTGAGGGCCAAACTTGCTACACATGCACACACACAATCGTCATTCCGACTAGGTGGAAATAAACAGTGGAAAAAGTAGAAAAGAAGCCAATGTACACTATTGGCATTGGCTCCTAAACACAAAACATTTGGGAGCCAAATTATTTTTTCGGAGCCATAATCTCTGTCAAATGTGACATAAATAATAATTTTAAAAAGTCAACTCACATCATGTCTCCAGTCTTACCACATGTAAATACCGGACAAATGAAACATGAAACCATGAAATTGACTAAATTGTTCCCAAAGTAAAATACTATTCCTATGTCGTTAATGTTTATTTTTCTTATATTTTAGAATGCACTGTGCAACAGGTTGTCAGGCCCTGCGAATTGTTTCAAATGAAACTCAATCTGTCAACACTGCTCTTGACAGAGATGTGTCAGTCATAAACGAGTCAGTTCTCTAACTAAATTTGGTCGTTTGGGCATAGACATAGATTTTTACTAGATGGAGCACAGACATGGAATATTACTAGACTGACCGTAGAATTTGGTTTTTTTTTTAAAGAGTCATTTGGGCATAGACATAGAATATTATTAGACCAACCACAGACAAAATATTACTAAACTTACCACATTCATTGACAGTCCGTAGATATAGTAGGATAGTACTAAACTGGCCACAGATATAGAATATTATTAGACTTGATGACCAGCTGCTTCATACGTTAACGTCGCTGCCATATTGCAAGAGGCACTGCTGTGGAGTGAAGTACTGAATAAAGATGTTTCACGCATGTTCTGCTTGGAGCTGTTTGCTCCAAACCAGATCATTTGGGATTACATTTTATAGGTAAGGCTGAACAATTGCTTTGAATATATTTGGCCATTTTAAAACACGTTAGCTAAGCCAAGCTAAGCTATCAATGCTATGCATTCCTGTATTCAAGTCAGCCTCCAAACAATGATTTGGTTAAACATAGACACTTACTATTAAGATGGCTGTTGGCTGTTTAGTTGAGTTTTCTCAAACTCTGGACGTTTTCCAAAGAATCCACCACAGTTTATAAATACTAACCTTAGCTAAGCTAACAAATCTAAGCATTCCCATGTTCAAGAGAGCCTCCAACTAACGTTTTGGCTAAATGTAGGCACTATAAGCACATACATTTTATGATCTTGTCTTTAGTTGTGTCGGTCTTCCACAAACTAAGGTTGCACCACACTGCAAGACTAAACACACTTACAGAGTGGTAACACACTGAAAAAGCTGTGTAAAGAAATTCTGTTCCATGAATTTTAGATCCAGTGCTGTATATATTTAATACCGAGCCACTATAGTGATTACACTGTAACCACATAGTGTGTCAGATCTTAGTGATCTGATCCAAATTTACATTTACATTTATAGCATTTAGCAGGCGCCTTTATCCAAAGCGACTTCCATGGGGGTCGCTACAGGGGACAGTCTCCCTGGAGCAACTTGGGGTTAAGGGTCTTGCTCAGGGACCCAGAGGAGGGGCTGGAGGTGGGATTCAAACCCAGGACCTCATGGTCCAGAGGCAAGTATCCTACCCACTGAACTACCTCCACCCAAATGACCTAACTCATTAAACAGTGTCCAAATGTCCATAACTAATCACGTAATAGTGTAGTAGGAACGGCAGACTTGAGTTGAGCATATCTGCACATTATCAGATGTCACTTTTCTTGTACTTCTATTTTAATTTCACTTGGTTTTGAGAGACGATCGCTACTGGTAACTAAAATAAAAAAAAACACATTGAGAATAGGGCCCTGACATGTGACAAACAAAAACATGTGAAAAAAGTTCCTCGGTTATGCTAAACTCTGAGGGATGGTGCTAAACCAAAGTACGCTCAACAACAAAAGAGCAGCAATTTTGCTTCATAGTTTTAGCTCAGAAAATCCTCTTATCACTCATTATTGAATCCATTTCTACTGTTAACTCCAGGGTAAACAACAAAACATTTAATGAGCTGCTCAGAAAAGATAAGGGGGTTCAGTCTTAAGAATGAGCCGAACCTACATGCCTATTTCTACTAAAACCAATCCACGAAATGTACATATGTTTTCTGTTCACAGCTGTTACTCCTTTCACTATGAGTAATGAGCTTCTTCTTTTCACAGGGTTATTTATGAATCTAATCATTTGCAGAAGTGGAAATTACCCACACTAGCACTACTGTTAACATTAACTTAACATGAAGTCAGCATTCTGATCATTTACCGTCGGGGTGAACACACAGTGCTGACGTACCTAATTAGTACTCTTGATTTATGTGACCACAAACGCAAGAACATTCAGTACAGGAAAGGTAATCAGTCCTGTTTAAAATGAAGGGACCAATTAAGTCTCCACCTCCATGTGAAATCCGGGGCTATATCGACTACAGCTTTCCTGATTACCTGTAATCCGTTACCAAACACTGACCTCCACGCTGTCGGGAGAGATGGTTCCATCGGCTGGAACGTCCGTCCCCTCCTCCTCCTCGAAAGTTGCACGCTTGTAGTTGGACATCTGAAAAAACGGACATAACAATAACTGTAATATAACTTCATTAAAATATGGTATAAAATTATGTATAATATATATATAAAGTGTATATAGTTGTATATATAGTATATATTGCATAATGTATATAATATAATGTATTAGTTGCATTATATATATCTATTATCATATATTATATTATATATTCTTGCATTATATTTTCAGCATCTTGCATGTGTCACAAATCACTGGGTGGATAAGTAGGGTGTAGGTGGGGGGCACATGTCACCCCATAATACATTGGTCCCAGTGCCCATGCATACAAGGCATCTCAAGCCACAATATCAATCTAGAAGTAATAACAGAACAACACAACTTCACACTATTTCTCCAATATTGTAAGTATAGTAATAAACTCAGCAACAGAGCCCATTTTCTCAGGATCAGGCTGAGCTGGCTTGGACTGCCAGGTTAGCTTCTATTTAAGACTTGCTGTACTCCGACGACACAAAAATTCCTTATTGCATGAATTAATGATAACGATAGTTCTATCAACCGTGTCATCTATGCGTTTTTAAACATAAACTTTCTATTCACAGAGCCAAGCAGCATGTTCTCGTCTCCTTCATTTTACAGAGCACCTGTGACCAGAACTGCACAGGTAAAGAGTCACCATGGCATGCGATTATTCAGCATTTTAAACTTTTTAATGTGATTAGCTGATCAAAATTAAAGCATTAACTATACACGCCCAAAGTATACAAATATATATCCCAAAGGAATATAACAGTATAAGAGTGACAACCAGGAATTCCAGTGAAGCTTTACCTGTTTTTGCCCTTTTCCCCCAGGCTACTAATTATACTAATTAGAATACCACCGGATTAAAATAAATAATGAATAAAGAAGACAAAGAGCTCTATTCACAGATTTGGTCTATACTGTATGTTTGTTCAATTTGTTGTATGTAAATGTGCATCCACTGTACTGGACACTAACATCAGTTCAATTGTATTTTTTATTACATTTAAACTATTCAAACACCTTTCTCCCCTGATCTAGTCCAACTAATCATGGCACTATTTATAATATTTATGCATGAACTCTATCACTTTTCTACAGTATGATCATTTCATTCGCCCATCTTATTCTGTTCCTCTCCTTAGATGCTCATCTATTTTCTTTTGAAGACTTCACTGTTTTATTTAATGTGGCTGTCCCACTCACTCACATTGTCTTAGTATATTTAGAAAAATCGCTTACTTTACATTCACAAGTGATTTTGGTGGTATTTTTCCTCTGTTTTTTGCCCTTTTGCCCCTGCACATTGCTGACACTAATTAGAATGCCACTGGAGAGATGAATGAGGTTATTCTCAAGACTAGATCAGTGCAGAGAAAGGGTGACAGAATGGAAAAATTGGTGTTACTCCTTTGTCTATTCTAACACAAACACACTCTCTCACACAAACCCACACACATACACACACACACATAGCTAAAGTGCCTAATCAGCTCCTCGGGGCAGAAACTGTGTCACAGTGTTTTTATCAGAGCTCCAGAGAGTGTAAGATCAGCAGCGCCTTAATTCCCATCAGCCCAGTCAATGCTGTCAGACTAAACACAGCACCACCAGAGAACCGACCAAAAATCAGACTGTTAAATAGTGTTTCAGGCTAAACACACACACACAAACACACATATACATACATACGTATATGTATACTCCCACATACCCTGCCAACATTCTTTCTTTAAAGTTGCTCTCTTGCACAATGTGTCATATACAAATGCCTGTTAAAAGCATTCTCCACTCACAGAAAAGTAATTCCATTAAGGGCTTTGTATAAATGTGTGTGTCTGTCTGTTCCACGCCAAGAGTGTTTAGGACTGATGAATGACCAATGCTCGCCTGCTGTAAATGTTTAAAAGGGTGGGTTTCATCTGCATGCCTGTCAACATCTTTAAACAGCACAGCTAGTAAAGCTAAAGCAAATAAAAGCATGCTTGTAATTTTCTTTTGCAGAAAATACCATGCATACCAAAGCAGCTCCATTTGACAACACAAAACATTATCTACTCACCATTCACACACATCAGTCTGTTCTATTAACGTAAAAAGAAGAAGTGGCCACATTTTCCTTTTTGACACTGCATGCTGTGGTTGGACCAAACCAATTACTTCCCAAACAGGGGGGGGGTCCGGGTATATTTCAGTGAAACATAAAGGTTATTGGTTCAAAATGCGGAACAGATAAAACACGTTTCCTTAAAAGACACCCCCCTCTGGTTTCCATGGAAATGGCTGAACATCGATGTGTGAGGTAGAAAGGAGATCATCGACTGAGTGGTGGGACACAACATCTGCGTCCTACTGAAGAGCGAATGCAACACAAGGGCCTCAGGCCTTAACTCATATTGGATATCGATTGCTTGTGAGTGAAGCTGCAAAGTCAAAGAAACAACTGCTGGCTGACACTCTGCGAATAAGGCAACTTACTCGACTTTATTTTTCCACAGGCTAAACCTATTTACTCTCTCTGTCTCTCTCTCTGACGCATTTTCTCGCATTTTCAGTCCCTCTGCACCTCTTTATCTTTGTTTATCCTTTTCTCTCTTTCCTCATTTACTCCTTATTTAGTGCTGCACCCCACCCCATGGGAGAGAGAGAGGGGGAGAGTTTTTGTGACTCCATAATCAGTTCCTGTTTTGTAAATATTTCCGAAACAGATCTTCTAAATCTCCCAGACATTCGCCGAATTGGCCCACGAAATGTCAAAACGTAGCAGATTAAACCCTTCAAATAATTAAGAAACAGTGTCCCTCCCTCATACTCCTCTCTCTGACCTTTTCTCTCTCCCTCTCTCAT
>JBBMFX010574624.1:0-14517 GCA_037832545.1 Rhabdalestes septentrionalis | reverse complement strand
TTGTTGTTATTATTATTATTATTATTATTATTATTATTATTATTATTATTATTATTATTATTATTATTATTATTATTCCTGCTCCTATCCTATGCAATTTCTAAACACATCCAGAAAAGTAAAGAAGCAAAGGCCCCTGAAAGCTGACATACTCACCTGTATGTCCTCTGGGGTTTTAATTCATGATGACATTTGTGGCATTTAAGATGCTCTTATGCAGTGCACATCTGTTCTTCATACCTGTGAAGCGTAACTTTTTAAAGCCTTAAATCAACATCTGCTGTTAACCAAGTTACTTGGTTACAAGTTTATCCTATATTGTTAGTGGTTGGCATAATTATTTTAATGATTATTATAAAAGTTTTAGAATAAATTTGGAAAACTTTACTAGAATATTCAATATTTTATAAATTATGGCATTATGAGCAGACAGAAAGTCAAACACCAACTTAACCAGAAAACACTAAATACAGAACAGTAAATATGAAATTTTAGCATAAACCCTGAAACGCTAAACACAAAACAATTATTTTTTTCAATAGCTGTGGAAATACAACAGATGGCCACAATTTAGCAAGTTTTATAGACATGCAATATGTTCTTCAACAGGAGACACCCTATTTTCCTGAATTACTTTTGGCAGGCTCGCAACAGAAACAATATCACTGTCATCATCTGACTGAATGTCAACATCAGCTTCAGGTTCAGGTACAGGTATATCATGATGGCCTGTTTTCATCAGAACTCTCCAAAGATGTCTTAGGTCTACTATGAAAAGTCACAACACCTGGTTTAAAGTCATGTAACCCATGTGATTTGTGTTTCCTATTTTTAGGATCGATTTTAAAGTACTTTTACTTATTTATAAATCACTCAATGGCCTAGGACCCAAATAAACTGCAGGTATGCTCACTGAATATAAACCTAACAGACCTAACAGACCACTCAGATCATCAGGAGCAAGTCAGTTAGAAATACCAAGGCTTCACACAAAACAAGGGGAATCCGCTTTTAGGTATTATGCTGCCCGCAGTTGGAATCAGCTCCCAGAAGAGATTAAATGTGCCAAAACATTAGCTACATTTAAATCTAGACTTAAATCTAGACTCTTTTAACTGTCTTAAACTTATTTTAAATCAAATTTTAAATCAATTTTAAATCCTTACATTTTACATTTTTGTTTTATTGTTGTGATCATTGTTTTTTATGATTGTTTTACTTTCTTTTTCGTGTTTATTCTTTTTATGGAAAGCACTTTGAATTACTTTTTTGTATGAAATGTGCTATATAAATAAACTTGCCTTGCCTTGCCTATACTTGTGAGAATAGTAGGTCCCATAAATGTTGGTCTCAAAACTACAGTCTAAAAATGCACAACTACAAGTCTGACCATTTTTAAGGTGTGTCACAATGTGAGAAAAATATTCTTTCTGTGACGAAAACTCAGCACAATCACACAGCTGACAACTGAATGTAACTAATTGTGTTGATGTCTGTGATCACGCATGGGCACGGTATACATGACTTCTAAGGCTATTCCATGTTCGAACAGCACATGGGCAACTCGCATAACAACATGGATAGCGCTGATGTCTGCCATAATAACCATGGCTTAACTTATAATGTTTTATTAATTTATACCTCTGCTTGACTCTAATGCTCCACACTCCTTACAAATCCACATCCAGAAAACCAAGCACGACAATCAATTAGGAAATTGTAATAGTATAATGATTTTGATTATACTATTATACATTTATATACTTTGTAAAAGGTGTTTTAAAAATCCATGAATTAATGAAAATTAAATAACATTACTTACCCAATGGGGAGAAAACAGAAAGCCAAGGATGATTTGTAGGTTTTGTTGCTCTCGTAAAACCTGTGAGGTGAAAACAAAAATGAATTAGCATGATATTTACTTAAATTGATAATGTAACCTTTTAATGCATCACAATTAAATGCATTCTTTAATAGTTTCGGATTGTTTAGTTCTGCTACTGAAACCACTTTTCATGTCACTGTAAATTATAAATGAAACTTTCACTTTAAACATTTGTGAACTAAAATGTACTGTAACAAAATACTGCAAGCAAAACATGTCTCTTTAGGGACTCCATGGAATGCGTTGTTCGTTTTCCATGCATTTCCGGATACAAAAATCATGCTTTGGGTACAACATGTTGCATTAAACATAAACTTGCTTTTTTAATGAAATAACTGTAAATCGTTTTTATTTGAATTTGCAGTGTTCTTGTCTCTACCCGTACAGAAATATCACCTTGCTAACAGCAAGCTCAGTAAAATTCACCTGAATTAAATGTTTCATTGTTGTAATATAAACCAAACGATCTAGTAAAATACCCCTTACAATTCTCAGATCTAAGCAAATACCATGTAAATGTCTAAAAATGCATATGAATAGAGGCATTTACATGAAATTGCTATTTTTTAATTGCGTTTCATCGGAGTCTGTTTTAAATATAAAAATAAAGAGTCAAATATCTGCTTACATACAATACTAGGACTGTTTTGAACAGCTTTAAAAACTATCAGCACAATATGGACAAGGATGGTAAAAGATTTTTTGGCTTTGCGATTGTACACAACTCATCTGCTGGTCACCGGATTTGAGCATGCACAGAAGAAGTAGTTGTAGTTTCAGTTTCAGCAATAATTAGTTGAGCTCATTTAATTTCCCCTGGATTTAGTTTAGATTGATTTGAAATAACAATGTATATCCCTTAAAATTATGCATTTTAATTTTTTCAATGTACTTTAATCAAACAACACACAGATTTCATTTTTTTTGAGTGTGGTAGATGCAGACCATTTTATTTTCCATGGGAATTCACCACAGTGCTATAGTTGTAGTGTACATTCCACCCAGTTCTAACACCAACAACATGAGATCCTGTGTTAGCTTCAAATGGAACACCGAGATGGACGGTCTACTGGGAGGCGTGGAGATGTTGAACAGTGTTTGCCCAAATATTGCTGTTGCGCCTTTCCCAGCTGCTATGGGCAAAGGCAGGGTACACCCTGGACAGTCGCCATCACATCTCAGGGCCACACACTCACACAAATTTCACACTCACAGTTACACTTAGGGGCAATTAAGTGTGCTCAATCAACCACATTTTAGATTTCTTTTCCTCTCTTTCCTCTCTCACCTCTTCACCCACATAGATAGGGGATAACCGGGTTTGCTTGTCACACTTGTTGCTTAAATTTACAATTTTCACAATTAATGCTTAAAGTTTCAGATACAAACGGATAGTTACGGTTAAACCCATATTTAAACAAATTTTACTTACACACTTGAAGAGTATTAAAACCACAATATACCTATTCATTTTCAATGGATCAGACTGTACATGATGACTCTGAAGAAAAAGGAAAAATGTTATAATTTAGATGATGTGTTACACACTATTTACAATAAATGCATATCTTGGTTGAATATTTTTAACTACGACTACACATTTTTTGATGGGAAGGAGAATGCAATTGTAGGAATCACAGTTAGTACAGGGGTTTTAATGATCAGTCACAAAACAAATTAGTTCATAACAGCGTGTAATCCAGGCTTTTGCCCTGAGCTCCTGGAGAAGAATCACTCCCATTTATGGCCAGTAAGGTATCTCCACATTTGGCAAGAAAAAACCCGATAATTCTAGACCCCAGTCTGGGGGTCTGCGACAACTCTGGAACAGAAGATCCACTAATTACAGCAGCCCACAAGTTCCCCAACCAGCTGACAGGACAACTCAGCTGGTCACTTCTGTGAGGCAGGGAAAAAGAGCAGGAAAGCACATTCAGAGTTACTTGCTTGATATGTGGGGTAGACGGCATCAAATACTATTTTAAAGAGGAGACCAGACATGGGAATATGGTAATGACTTATAACATGGCATAGCAATATTTGTGCCCAGCTACACATATTTTGGGAACACTTAATAAACCATAGAACTGCAACTAATTATAAGGCATTTTTACTCATCATTTTTACTTAGCATGACTTATAATCTGCGGGCTTTGAATTAATTTACAATGTCTATTACAAGGTCTTTTCTAACATTCTATCAAGTGTTGTAACCCTCACTTCTGATGACTGAAGTTCATATTTGCTTTGGATGACTATTTTGCAACATGATGTTGTAAATCCTGAATAGAATTATGTATAGTTTTTGTGTGAAACCCACAGTGTTTCGTTAAACCAGTGTTCATTTTAAACACAGTAGTGCACAAGTTAACACACCAAAATATAATTAAGCATTTTGCTATTAGATTTTTGCCATTGGTTTGCTATTAGATTTTAATCAGAGAATAATGTACAAAGTTTTAACAAAAAAATGTTTTTATTTATCGCAAGCGTCGATTTTACATTGTACAGCTTGGCTTTAAGAAATGTATATTTTGATTGCTTGAATACAACTGCTGTATGTCCAAAAACAAACCCATCTGCAGTTTTACATACGCTGCCCAGATAAACTAAGAAGAAAATGGCGATAAAAAAGAATATACAGTACATTATGCAGTATTTATCATTTTAAACACACTCATGGCATTGCCTTAAAGTCTTTATTCTTTCTCTTGTATTTTTACTTTGGCGTAAAGTGAGTGATCTTGTTTTATCATCTTTTCAGTTCTTCTAGAGGTGGGAAGTCTCTGAGAAAAACGGAGTGATGCGTAATTCATGTAATCTCTGTCTTCAGCCTGGGACAGAATGTAAACAAGGTAAAACACAAAGTTTACATACAGTGAAATAAGACTGCTTACTAGACATTTTCCAGATAATATTCTATTACATCCTCAATGCAAGTTTTTTTTTAACATAAAAAAACATAAAAACTGCATGTACAGTAACCTCTACTTTTGAAGTGAATCAGCAGTTGCGTTTTCAGTCCATCTTGGGTTTTGAAACCTTCCCTCTGAATACAGCTGACTGCAACACCAGAGCCTCATGCGCCATGCGGGCGGTTACCAAGGCAATCAGTCACCTGAACGGAATGTACCTCCGCTGCTCAGCACCGCCCCAAACATAAAAACCAGCATGAGGACAAGGGGTAATGGCACACAAGGCCCAGACCTCACAGTCAGCTATACTCAGAGGCAGAAGGTAGAAAGTAGCCAATCCAAGAATGCTAGTTATTTCTCCTTGCCGCTGATTGGCTGCTGCCCTGTGATGCTGCAGTCCAGAATTTCCATTGAATGTTCTTGTGTTTTTTATTGTGTTCCTCTAAAAGCCCTGTATTTGTATTACTGTAAATTAAATGAATTTTATTACTGTATTTACCCTGCTTATACCAAACAATACGACAGCACGTTTCAAAGAAAATGTCTGTGCACCTGTGAAAAGCTGTTATTTGTTTTACAATCTATAGAGAAATACACAAAAGTGCATAATAGATTGGCATTTAACTTTAAGATTTTCCACAAAACATTAGTATAGACATGTTTTCCAGGTTACTGGCTACTCACCATCTGTCAGACATGTAGTCTACCCAAAAAATGTGACACCAAGGTTATCTATTTTTTCAGTGGCCTTTAGTTAGGGACATTAAATGAAAACTCAACTCAACTTTATTGCTCCAACTGGATTTTTATGTTAGCACTAAGGTAATGCTGGTGCACATGTAAACATGAACATTTGATGCTCCTAAAAGGCATTTTGTACATTTTAATGGAATCTTGCATCAGACATGAGCATAAATGTTATCTTCTACAATTTTCAACAGTGATACTCTCAAACTATTTTCTAAAGAAAGCAATGTATTAAAAATATTTTTGCCCTCAAATAGGTTAACTACAGCATGAATTATGATACTGTTTAAAAATATAACTGGAATATTTCCAGAAATTAGGTTCCCTGAACTTTACTTGTGTTCAGGCAAAACATAGGGAGACCTGACACTTTACACATTGATTACATTTTAATAGGTAAGGCTGCCTATAATAAAATTTAGCTCTAATCCAATCCAAACCTAACACACATTTCTAATATTCACATTTCTTACTTATTTGATTGGGTGACTCTTGTGTCTGCATATTGAGAAGATCATGGAGAGCATAGTAAAATATACCATGTTTGTGTAATTTAGAAAATTATTCCTGTTTCATAAATGTGCTCTGAATTGCATTAAAAATAACTGAATGTACATTAATATCTTGATACAAGCTTTTGAACTTTTCCTCTTGCTGCCCCTTTTTGACTAAAGCAGAACATGAAGCAAAAAAGCTAACCAAGCATCCATTTTCTTCAATTCTTCATGCAATACTATAACAAACCATTGCCAACAACAGCCAAAAAGATACATAAAGTCCCACTTATTTAAGAAGATGTGTTTGTGAAGACACTTGTGTTCTTCAGCCAAATTTCCATCAGTTGCTTATGTATAAAACCCCTAATAGCCATTTAAAATGATTATTCCATGAAAATTATTAAAGTATTTAAAGAATTTTTCCATGATCAGGTATACTGAAAATATTTTATTAAATATGTGATACTTTTATGTGTATTGAATATTTCTCTCAAGCAAAACAGAATAGTTTATTTGCTTCTGTACATACAATTTGTACATTGTCAGATTCATCTACTGATTAAGCTTCCATATAGAGGTTAGTGCAAAGACATCGGAGTATTCCTTTAAACCTATCAAACTATTTGAATTCTATCTAGGCCCATGAAAAGGCAAATAAAAAAGTAAAGAATGATGATAACAAACAGAAAGAAAGACAAAAATACAACCCTGGCTTTACCTGATTCACTCGAGTGGTATCAGCGTCACCTTTTGGAAATAAAGAATATAATGTACGTGTTTCTATAATGTTAAAAAAACAGCCATAAAAAGAGTGATGTGTTTTAAAACATTGATCATATTACTTTTTAGTCTTACTTTTATGTCGGTACTTGCATAAATGTCCTCCCAGAATTACAGTCAAACACACAAATATTATGTTTGAAGATGCCAAAGCAAAAATGGTTGGGTTCCAAAATGAGCAATCTGGATGATTCAGAAGAAATAAACGAATACACTTCAAGAAAACAGGAAGTAATATAACTATAGAGGTTTAGATGGGTTTATTATAGAAAATGCAGTGAGAATACGGAGCTCTTGGAATTAGAGTAATTTAACAAAATTACGTTTTAAGTGAATTAATTAATTTACCTTCAATTTGAAGTACATTTCGATTTCCAAACAGTATATATCCTCCCACAGCAACAGCACAGTAGTAAGTTCCAGCATCAGAGGGGCTGAAGTTCCTCTTGGTGAGTTTGTAGACACAGTTGATTGCAGTAGAACCAGTTTCAGAACTTTTCTTACACTGATCACTCAGGTTTCCATAAGAGTAAATGATTCCTGGATGGGATTCTCCTGATCCATGTCTGAACCAGAACACACTGTGTTGTCCTTCAGGAGTATCTGTGAGAACTGAACACTGCAGAGTCACAGAGTCTCCTGGATGAACAGCCTCATCCACAGGCTGCTGGAGAACTGTGTACTTTGTCAGTGGTGCACCTAGAACAACAAACATAAAGAACTGTTTTGCACTTAATACTACTAAACATTGATAAGGAAAAATCAGAAGATTCATCTTACCTTCAACAATCAGAAAGGTTCTTTCCTGAAAGGTGATTTCTGAAAGAAACGTGAGAGCGCAGTAGTATGTTGCGGTGTCTGATGGCTCTAAATTGGAGATGCTCAAATTAAAACTGCCAGCTGCTGTTTGTGTTTTAAAACGTCCACTCTTTTCAAAGTCATTCTGAAATTCTCCAGGCTGATACTGATATGATGTAGCGATTAGGAGGGGTTTCTCATCAAGCTTTTGTTTGATCCAAGCAAAATTATAGTTTATTTCTTCTGTCCCTTTGCAAGATAGATGGACACTGTCCCCAACTTCAGTGACCTTCAGACGATCCTGTTGAGCTGCATTACCAGCATCAGTGACTGGAAAACAATCAGGTCACATAACTATATACAGTTTTGTCCAAAATATGGTTTGAGTACATAAAAGTGTTCTGTAAATAAAAGTGTAAATGTATTCATACTCACAGGTTTGGTTGAACAGAATAAAAACTAAAAAGTATCTTCTCATTTTCAAAGGGTGAAGGTCCGTTTCTTGGAAAAAATGAATCAAATGTTCAAGAAAAATTGGGATAAGGATTTTTTTAATTTCCACTTACAGTAACCGTCTTAGATGATGACTTTTAGTCAAGTGTGTAGGGCGATGCTCTTTTCAGGCTGGCTGATTGGCATTATGTTAAAATAGGTCAGAGTTTGAAAGGTTGAGAGGATGTACGTATACACCAGGGGGTGATGTGTTATTATGTGTGTTATTTTTTTGCAGCGTATGTGCTTTTTGTCCCATTTGTTTGAGGTTAAAGACTAAAACATACTTAAAAACATACTCTGCCCTGTATACACACTTTTGGAGGAGGATCCTTCAACAAGTGACAATGTCTTCAGTTACCAGTTCGTTACTGGATACAAGGTAGTAGCTAGATCACAAGTTTCTCAAAACATCCATAAGTGTGCGTAATTAATCTTAATTGAGTTTTCATTTTGCATGTATGTGAATGGTTACTTGCGTAGCGTGATCCTGAATTTGTTAGGAACTGGTTTTAGAACTCATTTCATCATTATTGAAATGATTATTTACAAAAGCATGTAGACATATGTAGACAAATTTACGGAAGCATGTAGACATATGTGTAAAGTTATTGTTTTTAATTCACAGTTCATTTTTTACAGTACAATTAAATGCATGGCTGAAAGCAGTAATTTACAGTTTAGAAAATATATACTGTGAGTAGTACAATCACAAACATTTGCTTAAAATGTTAAAGAACAGAGAATTCTATATTATGATGCAACAATTACTTCTAGAGATTCTGTTTCAGTTAACAATGACACTCTGCATTGTTAGTATAAAATTCTAGAAGGAAAGGGAGAACAACACACTCTCAGTAGCATGGCATTGTTTTACAGAACTCACAACACAAAGAAGTAAAATGTTTGTTAAACCTTTATCAGCAATCATTACAACAGCATCAAAGAAGAGAGATGAACAATTCATCTTTGCTCATGATATATGACCCGAGAATACATCGTAGATTCTTCACAGTTCTGTGTTTTTTTCATATATCTGGAGGATGGTGGTTTATTGGTGAATGCCAATGCATCAATTTTCAACATTTCATCATGTGCAGCCTGTAGAAAAATACTTTTTAATAAATTTAACTTGGTGAGTAGGTTAAATGGTGAATTACATTTTGAGAAATAATAATACAAATATAAAAAATAATTCACATTGGCAATGAAAAAACAAATTTAAATCAATCATGTCACAACACTCCTCTCAATGAAGGAAATGTTGAATTGCGTTTACAGAAACTTCGTCCCCACCTCTACTCCTGATCATGCTGATACCAATTTTGACTTCACTCTTTCTAGTATTTCTTTGTATTAATTATGAATAATGTATAACATGTTTACTGTTATTATTATTATGTTATATTATTTTCTAAGTATTACATCAATTATTTGTGTTATTAGTCATTTAGTAATTAACAGTAATTTATTGCATATGTGTATTGCATATTTAGATGTTTTCTTTTTTATTAAGATTTTATTTAGTTATTCTTCCTGTGTCTTTGTGTGTCTGTGCAGTCATAATGTAAACAATTTATTAGAGATTTTTATTTCTTTTTTGAGACAATGAAACTTAAACGTCCTGCAGCTACTGAGAATATTTAGCATGAATCAACACCTCTGTGAATTATAGTTTTCTCCACTCTTTTGTAACTTGCACAGCTCTCCTTTGTAAATCACCCACAAAATGTAAATTAGGATGTGAAAATTGCCTGAAAATTTCATATATATAAATACACACACACACACACACACAGCAGAAAAGACAATTAAAACAATGAATACAGTAACACCTCACCTGCTGAATAAGTGCTGAGTGACACCACATCATGACAGTTAAGATAAGTATCAGCAACAAAATTATGTTTGAGTAGATCGATATGAGGAAAAATGTACTGGCAGCTGATGGAGGATTACTGTCTGTAATGATAGAAGTATTCATTGTAACAAAGCAGTATCAATAAAATTTCAGGCTTTGCCATTTTTGGAAATTGTAAACTTGATTTTTTTTTACCTGTGATATTCAGTTCAGTCCCATTTCCCAAAACTATTATGCCACACACGGCCACAGCACAACAGTAAGTTCCAGCATCAGAGAGGCTGAGGTTCCACTTGGGGAGTTTGTAGACACAGTGGTGTGCTGGAGAACCAGTTTCAGAACTTTTCTTACACTGATCACTCCTGTTTCCATGAGTATAAAGAATTCCTGGATGAGATTCTCCTGCTCCGTGTCTGAACCAGTACACACTGTGCTCTCCTGTAGAGGTATCTGTGAGAACTGAACACTGCAGAGTTGCAGTGTGTCCTGGTTGAGCAGCCTCAGGCACAGGATGCTGGTAAACTATTGTCTTTTTTGATGTTGCACCTCAAGAAATAGAACAATGCATGTTTACTGTTGTGCTATTATATATTTCATATCTGTTATATGCAAAGTTTATCTGAATATAAACAAAAAAGTTTAAATATTCCTCTTACGTTCAACAATCAGAAAGGTTCCTTCCTGAAAGTTGATTTCATAAAGAAAAGTGACAGCGCAGTAGTAGGCTGCGGTGTCTGATGGCTCCAAGTTTGAGATGCTCAGATCAAAACTGCCAGCTGATCTTTGTGTTTTAAAACGTCCACTCTTATTAAAATCATTATGAAATATTCCAGGCTGATACTGATATGATGTAGTGATGACCAGGGGTTTCTCATCAAACTTTTTTTTCATCCAAGCAATAGTAGTTTTTCCTTCTTCTGACCCTTTGCAGGATAGATGAACACTGTCCCCAACTTCAGCAACTTTCAGACGATCCTGCTGAACTACATTAGAGACACCTGAAAAATAAACCTTGCCAGTATTTTTACACAGTTTAAATAAGCAATTAAAAACAAACCAAAAAGCAAACAAATCTCTTACTTACATACTTGAAGTAAAAGAATCAGAACCAAAATAAAACAAAATCTTTCCATTTTCGCATCAGACTGCCCATGATGACATGAAACAGAAAAGAAAATTTTTTTATACAGCTTACACGCACAATTTACAGTGAATAAATGTCTTGGTTAAAACATATTCAACCATGACTGCAGTATTTCAGACAGCATTTCTTAGACTGATAGCAACATAGCTGACAGCATTTCTAAACCATGTTGTTGGCGACACACATCTTTGCACAGTTCCATATGTTTTAATACCATGGATCCAACTTATAAGGCTGATTATTGAACCATTGTATGTTATAGGTCTAGGCAGACTGTAACTGCGCAGTGCTGTTAAATCAGGAGCAGCACTAAGAACCTCTGTCCTTGACCGTATTTGATTTAATATTTTGTTGAGTAATACACCTCCTTGCTTTTAAAAGCAGTCTCAGTCGAGGATGTGTTTGTACAAAATTACTACAGTTACTCACTCAGCTGTGTTTCCAATAGACCTTGTCCAACCAGTGTTAAGCCCAACTTCAGTCCTGTGTGAATCACCAGAACAAGCATGCACATAACACTTTGAGAATCAGCCCTTTATATACATGTGCATAGGCTGGATTAATACCTCACCCTCATTATGTAACTCTTACCCGAGGGGCTTTCCACTAATAGGGGTTAAAAGGGACATTTCACTAATTGCTTTAAAATACATTTTACTTTATTTACCCAAATTTTTTTTTGTTTTTCCACTACCTTGTAATTTAACACTGATGCACCTGCACTAGAATGTAGGTAAAACTCGTCAACGCGATGTGACTGTGTTCAGTTAATATTCATCTATTCAAAAGACATTTGTAGTAAAGTTCCACGTTACTTGTGTGTAATAAACTGGCAGACTAAATTATTTGTTTGGGTATAATTTCAGATTTGCATTAATGTGTAAGTGAAGCAGAACCGAAATGTTCAGTTAAATAGTTAATTGCTTTTTTCATTTTTTTTGGTTTGTGATTTTCCACTCCTGGAAACATTCTATTAAATTAATATTTTAATAATAATAATACCTTCATATAACCAGCATACAATCAAAAACAGAAATATTTACTAATCCTGGGTAAATCCTTCTGGTATAGTACATTTTTAAGATGTTTTATGACACTGCCATTAATCCTTATTTATAGAAATCCATTTTTGGTGTTATACTGTGAATAGCATATCTGCACTCTGCTACAATCACATTTGACTCTTTTATTTAGTCCCCATGTTATGAGGTGTGATGTGTTGTTTTTAAATTCATTACACGCTTCCATAAAATAAATACCTGTAAACTTATATTAGAAGTCAAATTGCTGAATATATTATCATCACCCTCTGTCACCAATTACAGGCACAAATGCGGAGGTCCAGGTTGACTCAGGGTAGGAGCAAAAACCCTTGGATTAAATCATTTAGAATAAGCAAAAACAGTCACTGAGATGTTCTCAGGCAAAAACATAATCCAATGGTCAAACAAGCTAATCTGTGACTTAAAAATATCAGAGACAAACAGACTCATCCAGAAGCACAGGGAAAGTGTCGGTACAAAATTAGGCTGTAAAGGAAGACCGCTCTGTATGCTAATCAGAGCATTGTCAATACTTTGCATGAACATTAAGGAAACAAATGTCTGTCTATATGGGAAGTGTGTATATAGGTAAATTTTCAGATGAACTTGATCTGATAATCAGCAGTCCTTCTGAAACTCTGGAGTGTTTGAAGTGGGTAGTTTGGTTGGGGGTAGAGACTCCATTCCAGATCTCGGTGGAGACCCTAAATACTAAATATTTGAGGGGAATAACATTATTTTTCACAAAAATATACATCTTTGGTGAAAAAAAACGTTAGTCCTACTTTGATGTATGTGGTCATTTCCTGTTTCCATGAGGTGTAAATATGAGGTTACATTCATACAAAATCTCTTTGTTCTACATCAAATAGACTAAAACAAGTAATCTTAAATAGGACAGAGACGTGAGGACCTCTACAGATTTTAAAATGTTAATTTGAAAAAGTAGTCATTTGATATGACAGTTAAGTTGTAGGATCAAATAAAACATAGAAAGTTGAAAACTGCAATTCATTCTATTATTTTGGCTGAATGAGGTTCCTTCTCTCACTTTTATTGGTTGAAATTAATACATTCTGTCATATCTAAGTCGTCACATTCAGTGTGTTGGCCTGAATTTGCCTGATATTAATTTTTTTATTGCCGAGCAAAAATATATTATAAAATCAACTCATAACAGTTAAGGATCAGCTTTTTTGCATGGATATAGCAAAGGCTGTTTATCAAATGCTGTGTGTGTGTGTGTGTGTGTGTGTGTGTGTGTTTCGCTCCCATTTCACTCTCATTGGCACTTTAATGGCCTTGTGTCCCAATACTTTTGTTCACTTTAGATAGACTTAATTGCCATAAGTGCCTCTCAATGGACAAAAGTTAGGCACATAACGCCGTTCGGCTCGAGTGCCCCAATACAATAACTGTCACTCTCTTCTGCGTGAGAAGGGAAAGTGGAGGATGCGCACAGTTGAGTTTATGGGATTTAATGAAAAACACAGAACAGAGAACACATAAAACAGAAAATACTCACACCGACTCAGAATAAACAAAACACATACAGAACAAAGAATCAAGCAGCAAATCCAGGCCCATGCTCCTCAAACTAACAAAACAAAAAAAAGGATCTCCGACTGAAGCTTCAATGAGCTCAACTATGGCCGGGAAACGAGGACGCAGGTAGAGGATACAGGAGGGTGCACAGGCTTAGGGCAAAACATGGGGAACACAGACATGCAAAGGAAACACAAAACAACCATTAGAGATATCAAAAACAAGAGAAACAAACACAGGAGGTGAACAAATAAAGAGTCAGGGAACAAGGGATCGGCTGGGACTTAAATAAGAGACACAAAAGAAACTCATCTGAGACTGAAAGGAAACGAGGGGAATGTGAAAGTAATCAGTGGGAGACGCGGTACAAAGAGAGACACACTATTTAGGGAACGAGGGAAACTTAAGAGGGTGTACAAAAGTCAAGGGACAAACTAATATTCGGGAGACGGGGACCAGAATCTCCAGGACGAGGACGAGGTGGTCGTCACAGTACCCACCTCTCTAGGCCGGATCACCTCCTGGTGATCCCGAGGTACATGCCTGCACCCTGATGTTGGAGGGAGCTCCGGGGAGGACGGTCCCGGGGACGAGGCACCGGGCGATCTGGCCGTGAGGTGTGAAAGTCATCCTTCAACACCTGGCTGAGGATATCTCGGGCCGGTACCCAGCTCCTCTCCTCGGGTCCGTATCCTTCCCAATCGACGAGGTACTCCAACCCACCTCTGCGCTGACGTGAGTCTAACAAGGTTCGCACGCGGTGGGTTGGAGTACCATTTACATCGATGGCCTTTGGGGGTGTGGAGGCCA
>JBBMFX010574616.1:0-14517 GCA_037832545.1 Rhabdalestes septentrionalis | reverse complement strand
TGTTTTCTGAAGTTCTGTATTGTGCATAATAAAGTGCACATTCAAAATCTATGTCTGCACAATGCAAGGCCCTGGCAGGTTTACTCTGAAAGTAAGTGTAGATCTTATTAACTCTTAGTCTTACCAAGAGATGGCAGCAGAGACTTGCTTCAAAGACTGAAAATATGCAAATAAATAAATAAATACATACATGAAATCTGTCCCAATTAGACTGAATTGCACAGTTTAGCTAAATTGCTTAACAAGATTAACAGCCAGTTGCCTGAGGTGAGCGTGACTTGGCTTGGCTTAGTCTTGTGGGCGTTTCGGGGTTCGTGTTATGAGGGTGGACGAGGACACAAAGGTAGGGGTGCAGCCAGCGACCCGGTTGCGTCCCACTGTGTGTTTCGGCTGAGTTCATGTGTTTATGCAGAGGGTGTGCGTTGGGGTGTGTTCATGCACTAGAACCATTCTCACACTCTCACGGCTGCAGGACCGCCCAACCAAGTGTATTTTCACAGATGGAGTCCGGCTAAAAGTAAATAGCACTTTGTATCTCAGTAACTCAACACGATTGCATGTGTATGTGTGTCTGAGAATATGGTACAGTACACATACACAAAAATGCCCTGTGAGGAAGTGGCATATATATATATATATATAAATAAATATATATAAATATATATATATATAAGATTATGTGACAAAACTAAAACATGATTTGTTTGTGATGTGACATCAACCCACTGCATTTACATACATTTGATTATTTTGTCACCTCTGCTGTCAAGGCCCCACTTATGGAGGGTCTTAGCCCTCACTCTTTTTTGAAGACAGGCCAGCCAATCACAACAGAGTTCATTTACATATCAGTCTTAAAGGCACAGCTGATTTTAAGAGGCAAATAGAGGTAGAATAAAGATAAAGTGCATTATTTTTATACATAAACCCCCACAACTAGGAAGTAGGAACCCCAAAAGCCTAAAGGATATGGACCATTATTCTGACAAAAAAAATCACTGTTTTTACCACGTTCAGGTAATGATGTGTGTGTGTTTGTTTGTTTGTTTCATGTTGTAGATGATGGGCTGTAGTTGTATGCTCCTTTCCTGTCTGCTGACAGTGACACTGTTCTACTGCTGTGCTGAAAGCCTCCACTTGACCCAGCAAAATCAAGAGGTGAGACGAGGCCACACACACACACACCTCCATACCCACACATACACACACACACGCACCCACAAGCCCAATCCCCCCAAACAGCACACACACAGACACAAACACACAAACCCACACAGTATGGATCTTTGTTGGTTATTTAATATCAAATCAAATCACATTTTTACAACACGTTTACACATGCGTGACAATCCTAGGTGTATAGTCATGTTAAAATAGTATTAAAGTAGAAAATGTGATTAAGATTACACAATGTAAAATCATAGATGTAAAATAAAGTGGAGAGTTTGTTTAGGCACAAAGATGTAATGTGAGTTGTCTATATAAGTCCATGGTTCAGGTAAGATGTGTGAGTCATGGCTTTAAAGCAATGCGTCAGTGCTACTGGCTGTTCAGAAGACAGATGGAAAGGCCAGGGGCAAAACTGAATAGTTCAGAACTTAATGCTCCTGTACCTCCTGCTGTTTGGCAGCTGAGAAAACAGAAAGTGGCTTGGGAGAGTGGAGTCCTTAATAATCTTACTATTATTTGATAGGCTGTGAGTGGTGTACACTTATCAGCCATAACTTTAAAACCACTAACAGGCAAATGGTTCAAAAAAGGACAACCTGTGAACTAATGCCCAGGTTATGGTCTTGGGAGCCCAAGGCAAACCCATCTGGCCCAACAGAAGAGCCACTGTAATATACATTGCTAGAAGAGTTTATACTAGTTGTGACAGAAAGGTGTCAGAACACACCTACATCGCATGTATGTACTGGTGCATGTATGTCACTTACCTGAAGAAGAGATGACACCACATTGCACTGTGGGAAGAAGCCAGACTGTGTCATTTTCTGGGCAAAGTTCTACTGGGAAACCTTGAATCTTGGCATTCATGTGGATGTCACTTTGACACATTTTGTTTACCTGGATATTGGTGGAGATTTGATGAACTTGACAAAGTGTGATGTGTTGATTTGACCCTCAAAACTATGCAACATACTACACTTAAAGTGTCAACTGCTAACATCTTGGAGCCAGATACCACATCACACACTGTGAAGTGCATGCTTCGAAAGGTCAGGGCTGTTTTGTCCGCATGAGGGGGACCTACACATTGCAGCCACTCATGAACACCCTCTACCATGCAGGTGTAAAATGCCCTGAAGTTGTAGGGATTGATGCCAAACATTTGTGGTGTGCCATCTTCTCCACCCATGTAGTGTGTTCTGCCTGTGCTTTGTGATGTAAATACCAAGGTGCTTGATAAGATTAAATGAAACAAATAGAAGTGGATGGTCTGTGATCATTGGCACAGATGTCTCTGCAAGTACAGTAGGAACTCCTCCAGAGTAAAACTGCATGATGCTATCTTTGCACACTCTAATAAACATGTCTGTCAGTCTGTTTCTTTTTCAGAGCTAGGCCTGTCTGTCAGTCCTTCTGTGAATCAATTTGCCTTCTGGTCAATATAACATACAGTGTGTTTATTACATTTCATCGGAACCATGTACCACAGACATGCATTTTGTAGGCTGTAGATTTTGTAGGTGAGACATTCTCAGCGCAGCAGTGATACTGGCATGGTATTGTGTGTGGCACTAGTTCATGTGTTTCAGGCCCAGCAGCATTTCTGGAGTGTTTTGTTTTTGTTTGTACTAGTATTTGGAATCTATTCCAATGGAAAATCACGGAGGTCAGCATGTTCCAGCTGCGCAAAAGACTTCAGGGTCAGTCAGTGCTAAACTGCTGCTTCTGGACCAATTGCTTCGCCTGGAGAATGACATCATTGAGACCAAGAGAAAGAGGAGCTTCTCCAGCTCCAACACTCCACTGGACCGCTTGTCCATCAGCACCATGGATCCCAAGAGCAACAAGCAGAGGTACAAAGAAAGAGGCAGACATTTAGAAGGATGACAGTGTGAGCTAATATGTCATCACCTATAGCATAATTTTGATTAAACTTCAGTAATGAAATGTATTATTTTATCATGTCCATATATTTAATGGCAATCCTTAATTAATAAAAATTTGGGGCTGATTTTAGTAAGGCTATGTTATTTAGTATAGCAATTGCCATGTTGCACTTGCAATCTAGTGAAATTTCAATCAAGAAATCAATCCTGGCTTACACATACTCCACCCAAAAATGCACTCAGTCTAACCTAACAGTGAGATGTTTCACAAGAGTAAACCATTGCTCATTTAAATAGTTATTGGGGTCACACTTATTTAGATGTCTCCTATGAATTATCTACAGGCTTTTAAATTATTCAAAGAATAAGAGATGCTGATTCTCAGCGCTCGGGGTAAGAGTACAGACCAAGTTTAATGTTAGCATTCGATTTTGGACTGAGTTGAAGGTTAGCGTTAGGATTAGGGCTAGAGGTTTGGGAAAAGGGAACATTATGGTGAACCGACCAATACATGTTTAGTTGAATGTAAGATAAATGCAAGGTAACTATCTATAGGATCTACAATCAGCTAAACAACAAAAAACACCATTACTGGTTTTGACAGGACAAGAAAGGTTTTCCATCAATCAAGCCATGCTTTGTCTCCAAAAATGTTTGTTTATTTAGCTTAGACATGGAGATTAAAAGCTAACACTGCAAACAAACACTTAATTCTGTGTCACCCAAATGATTTCTGTAAAGACTACGTCACCCAAAACTCTCAAACAGCCCACAGGTTTTTTTTTCTTCAATCTCTCAAATGCTGACACTAGAAATCTAAAAATGAGAGCTTTCAAATGTAAACTGAACTGGTGCCATACTTAGCATTTATGGTACACTTAGACTGTGATGTTTTGGAAACAATTTTGTGCTTTAGCACCTCTAGTTCATCATATTTTCTCTGAGAATGCCTTACTGGCTTTTCCACAAGTGTGATGTGTTTGGTCTCGAAAGAGTCAGTGTAAGCTCCTACTCCTGCCTCCACTGAGTCTGGGCTCGGTGACCAGTAGAGGGTGCTTCATGGCCCAATTGTGGTCTGCAGCCCAGTGATTTAGGCCACAGTATGACTTACAGCAAGCTATAAAAATCAGCAAAACTTCACCACTACAGGAAGCAATTATAGAGAATATGAGGGAGAGACAGGACTGATTTGGATCAGATTCTTCCATATTTATAAAAGGTCCTGAGGTGGTTTGTGTAAACAGGCCCCACAATAAGGTTATGTACTTTTTATAGTTCAAAGTTCATTACACTGTGCCCTACACCAAATCTGAGAAAGGCTTTGGACTGAGAGGTAATGCTGATGTGTTTGTGCAGACTGTTGATTTGTAATGTTTATATATTCATCTGCACCCTTTTAACCTAAAGAAACCTAATTCAAAATCCCAAATGTGTACATGTTGATATATTGACAGCAGTGGAAAACTATATACATTTTCCTAGTTTTTGTTTTTATCAGTGTAATCAGTTTAAGCATATTCTAGAAGCCACAAAATTCAATTTACACAAAAAAAAACAATACACATAATGTATAGTGCACACTGCCTGGCCTTGTCCAAATGTAGCTCTACCCCTCTAATTTAATAAACTGGTGAAAACCTAAAATAAGAACATATGAGCTCATCAAGCCAGCCTGTTCATATCAGTCTCTGGGGTACTACAAGCGTCCGGAAATAGAATAAGGATAAATTGGCTGTTGATATACAATTTCACTAATAAATGTATTAGCTCAATATAACATTATGTAACTAAATTAATATACTATGTCCCCACTTAGTTGCCACTTTCAGTCCAACCTGCTTTTCCATGTTGAATCCAGGATAATAACACTAACTAAATAATATCTACGCACAGACATTTAAGTCCATGATGTACGCAAATTTTCTACATTAATTTTGAAAGGGTACATTTGTTCAACTGAGAGTAGAACATCCAACTTGGGACGTATTCACAGTCGCCATGTCTTGGCAAAACTCCAAACTGTTTTATTCACAAGTGTTCAATTGCAGGTCGATTGGCCAGAGCTTAGAATCAGACTGTTTTTGTTGGCCAATGTCCATCCATGCCCTGAGCCAGCTGTGCTTGTGGGTGTCTGAGCTTCACTCAGGCCAAATGACTTTTGTGGATATTGTGTATGCTAAGAGTTCCTTAAATTACCATAAAGCCAATGTATTCAGACTGTGAGAATGAATTGTGTGGGATGATCTAAAATGTTTAATTCAGAAAATACTGTAGTATTTTTATTAAGATCAGAATACGTCATATGAGAAATTTCTAAAATGGTCAGTCTCTCAACCTATTAGAGAAAATGATAAAAAATCTAAAGAAAAAAAGAAAAAAGGGACAAATTGGGGCAGATTTATGATCTTCTTTCCAGAAAATAATAGAATGACTAGTTTAAATGGCAAGCTCATGATACATAATAAAAGTTTTGTACAGTGACAATAGACTGAAATACATGTGGTTGATATGGAAACCACAAATGAATGTCTACACCACAGCTCTGGTTAGTTTTTAAAGCCATCAGTATTTCATCGCTTCTCTTTCATCTTCAGTCTCTAAAAAAACAGTCCTTTAAATAGGAAGGCCTGAGGCATTTCAAAACATTAAATGATGTTCAGTGAGAGATAATCTCAGAACAGAGTCCAAAAACAACACCACGAGTGCCTCCTCGGTCTTTATCTAATCACAGCATTTGACTTCATCAGTCATCAGGAACTGTGGAACAGTATCAGGAAGCTTGACATCACTTGATAAACACATGAAAAACATACTTAATTAGTGTCTTTGGTTACTTGTTTGAGTCATGTGGCCTGTGACCCTGCTGTTCGCCAACACAACCCCTTAGTACCTATTCTGTTAAGGGTTCATCTCAACAACCCTAAAAGCTTTTTTTCAGACACTGCATCAAATCTAGTGTCTATATTACTCCAATACAAATTACAAATCCATTACAAATAATTTTTTTCTCATAAATTACTTAGCTACTTGCTGGAAAATAATCTCAGTACTCACTACTTCTTGTTATTACTTTACCTTATTATTATTTACTTTTTAAAGAAAGAAATAACTCTGATCAGAAAAGTTATGCTTGATAAAACCAAGCAGCTAAAATATTTTGAATTGAATAGATTTTAAAGTTCTAGGATTGTCTTTATCATCTGAACATCACAGGTTCAATCCCAGTTAATGCCACAACTATCAATGGCCAGGAGTCCAGAAGAGCATATTTGGTCTTGTTCTCTCCAGAGTTATGGAATGAAAATAATCTGTCCTGCCTTTTTAGAAGAGACGAAGTATCGTCACCACAAAAACTTTTATTAAAGAGAGAATAGGCTGATCTAGAAGATTAAATCCAACATTGTTTCCTTTTCTGTCCACAGGAAGGTGGTTGAGCTGCCAAAGCGAAGGGTCACCATTCCAATTGATAGAATTGGGGTTGGCCGTCTTCCCAATAGCCGGGGATAGACGTCATCTTAGACTATCCCCACAAAAAGGTACGTATTACGTTTATTGTCTTTTGAACCTAAGAATCATAGCTCTAATTTTAAGTGAATAACATGTAGTCCTTTGCAAAAAGTGAAAATCTGTGGAAAACAGATACTGATTCAATTTTATTGATGTTCTGTCTCCACAGGGGTACTCTGACAGTAGAAGATGCATGAGAAGAACATTAGATTCAACATACACTTATTATCACACAGCCTTCATTCAAAGGCCTAATATGTATAACCTCCACAATCCACAGTTACAAAACTGATACTGCCACTTCACTACCGCCTTTCCACCTTTGACCTCTTCCCAAAGCCTGTACTCCAACCATCTATTCGATCCAAATCCATCCTGTTAATAAGCAACACTACTGGATCTTAGTAGAGTTCTAGAGATTCTAATCTAGAACATTATAACCTATTAATTCTATCGTTATGCTATGATTTCACCATTTCTCTGCACCAGTGTATAACACATGGGCCGTTGTAAAGAATAATGACCTAGTCTCTTCTTTTCTTTATAGTCAGCTCCATCATTTTTGGCACCCTTAGTGATGACAGGAAAATAAAAGGATATAAAATAAGTTTTTGTATCTCACACAGATGTTTTTTTATAAAAAAACAACCTATTTTAACTTAACTATCTTTAACTAGAGTAAACTTAGTTTAAGAAAACAAACATACTCTTAATTACTGGATTACTATAATTATAGAGCTGACTATATCCTTTTGATGTCAGTGGGAGAAAGAGCACACCACTATTTACCCACAGTGTCTCTGCTGCTTTCCCACCCCTCATATGTCTTGGTACTTGCACATACTTGTGTGCACACACACACACACACACACGCACGCTTATACACACATATACACACACACAAACAAGCACCATATACTGATTTGACTGAAGGCAGAACACAAGTGCCTTAACATTAAACAAGATAAAACATGTTAACGGTCTGGTCTGTTTTACTGCTTTTTTTAAGCTACTGGCTGTAATAGTCCACTGAAGAGGAGGACAAGGCCCTACAGGATGTAGAGAAAAAAATTAGAGAGCAGCAATATTCAGAAGATTAAATATTGATTATCTTCATTAATTCCCTTCAAAATCTATTTAGTACATCCTCCCTCTCTTTCAAAATAATTAAAAATCTGTTCTCACAGCTGTATGCCTCTTCTCCTAACTTTTATCTTCCACATTTTACATTATTATGGTTAGTTTCCAGTTTTTAACTGTGATGCCTATGTCTTTGTTTGCCTACCTGTAAAGGGATCTTGGCTTTACGAAAGGTGCCATAAACTTACTACTAGTGTATACTTACTCTACATATTATTACACAAAACTATTCTTAAATAAACCAATCAATAGGCCAGCTTAACAAACATTTGTGAGAGTGCAATAAAACTGCAACAATTTAAAGAGAGTATTTAAATAGTATAAATAGATGTTATATTTTACTGCACAAATAAAGAATAAAATGGCTCAATAATGATAAGGAAGATTATGCTAAAACCAAAATTCCTTCACTTGTTCCCAGTTGTCAATAGATGTCTATAATTCAATTCAATGCTGTCACCAGTTTAAGAGAATCATGACACATAACACACTTAGTAGGTCACAGCTTATATTTAGTATAACATACTAAATAATCACTTGAGTAACAGTAGAAAATAGTAAAAATTGAGGGTTATATAGGATTTCCAAACAACAAGGTGACATATATGAAATATAAAAAGGATAATATACGTGATTTCTGTTTAAAAATATGCTATTTTTTAAAAAAGGGGCAACATTTCCATGTATAATAATATTTTGAATTAAAAATTCATATTAATAAAGAAAAAATGAATATGATTTTCAAGAATAAAAGTTTAACAGTAACTTCTGCAAGTGATAATACTAGTTTTAGCCTTTGGTACATCCAGGATTCCACTCACCCCTGCTGTCACTTAACAATAATATAGCTACTTTGCCATGTTGTTACTGAATTGTCTTAGTTCTGACATGCACAATCCGACTGGTTGTTATTTATATAGTAACAATACATATTTCCACTGAGCATTTGAACAAATACATTAGAAAACTTGCATTTCACATTGTATTTGAATAAGACTTCAAAACCTGGCACTTCTTCAATGGCTTATCTCATCTACCAATAATGTTAGACAAGAGTTATTTCTGAGCTCTGTTTGACAGTGTGAAAAATGTGGAGACCCCCCAACACAGAAAATTGTAAACAGCTGTCTCACTCTATCTTGAATGAGGACAGATATCTCATTCCATCCCATCTTCCTTCACCACCAGTGTGTCCATCTGTGTGCGCAGCCAAAGGGCGTAGTTTGCCACCCGAGTGTAAACCCCATACACCCGCTGACTTCCACACTCCTCTGGTCCACCCCAGGACACGAGCCCCTGCACCACCCATCTCCCACTCTGTGGGTCCTCAATTACAAATGCTCCTCCGCTGTCTCCTAAACAGGTGTCCCGGCCTCCTTCATAGAAGCCAGCACAGAACATGTTCTCAGTAATGTTATAGTTGACCGAGCGAGAGGCATAGCTGGCCTCACACTCCTCCTGTGCCACAACTGGCAGTTTCACATACAGCAGAGCCTCTGACACAACACTGGGATCAGAGGTCAACCCGCTATCTGATATGGAGGCATTCGCTGTGTTGATCCCCCATCCAGCGACAACACCCAGCATGTTGGGCAAGGGACTGGGAGCCTGACCTTTGGTCCATGGTTGGGGCAGACACACAGGCATTACAACCTTGTTCAACACCACCTCCTGGCTGAGTCTGACCAGGGCAATGTCGTTATCATAGTTGCGGGGGTCAAACTGTGGGTGCAGGATAAGTCTCTCTACTGAGCGGTTGACAGCCAGCAATTTGTCACGGACATCTGTCAGCCCCAAAGTGGCGCGTACATGTTCGGGGGCGACAGGCACAATGGAGGAATCTCTGCGTTGGGATCGGAGCACATGAGCAGCTGTAAGGACCCAGGATGGGGACAGGAGAGCGCCACTACTGAACCAGCGCCCCTCAGGGACCCGATACGCGTCCTCCACGGAGAGGAGAACCTGCCAGGGGAACAATCCTGTAGATGCTGTCCGTCCACCCACAATCCTCTTCTGCTGGGTTGGGAAGGGTTGAGCAGGTTCACCACATGCTTAACAAACACAGATACATAACATTGTTATGCCATACACAAAGGAAGAATGGGTATAGCTACTTAATATATTCATCTCTACTTTTGACATTCGCCTTTTGTTTGTTTTTTTTTTACAAAATTTGAATATGGGAGCTGCCCTTTATTCTGTGTGAAAATTGTGTGAAACAAGGGCACAAAATGACATGGAAAAAATCTCTTTACTTAATGCTTACTTGCTACACACATATTTACTCATTTCCAAGACAGGTTTTCATCATAAAGACATAATTTTCTAGGAAAGCTCTCCTATGGATTCTCCACTATGAACAATGATTAATACTTTATGGTGAATAAAATTGATATCAATAAGAGGTCTTAAGAAGATACTTTGCTGTATGTGAAAAACATAAAGGTGTGTGTAAAAACATCACTACTTCTGCACCCTTTTAATAAAAAAGAATGTTCCAATCACGATCCATTTCTGATACTGATCCTTAAATCTATGTATGATGTTGTTAAGAAGTCAGTTTCTTGTGTTGGTGTCCACTGCACTTCAATGTGCACATACATGGCATTGAACTGTTGACATCATTTACTGACTGTAAGGGCAAAACTAATCTTACATTAGTAAATTTGTCCCCATTTGTCAAAATTATCAATCTGATATACAAACATTTTTCTTTTTGTTATGTAGTCCTGGGTAATGTGCACCATTTGAATTTACGGCATTTAGCAGACGCCTTAATCCAAAGAGACTTCCATTCCCTTCCTACAGGGGACAGTCTCCCTGGAGCCACTTGCGTTTAAGGGTCTTGCTCAGGCACCCGGTTGTGGTGCCGGGGGTAGGATTTGAACCCAGGAACTCATGGTCCAGAGGCAAGTATCCTACCCACTGAGTTACCTCCCACCATGGGTAATGAGGAACATTTTATTCATGTGCATACATGACCACTGCCAATGTGATTAGTACTGCCTTTTTGGCAAGAAGAGGATGTCAGAGGAAAAAGGAGTACACAGTAGTCCTCCCAACTCTGACTGCATTACCTCCTATTACGTACTGTGTGCTAGCTGGAAAGTGGTTCAAATCAACCTGTGTTCAATAACATACTTAGTTTTACATGGCAAAACTTTCACCATTGTAATTACTGAGATATACTTCCACAATAATTAAGGTTTTCCATTGGTGAGGAGTACATCAGTGATATTAAAAGCATTCACCCCTACTAATTTCACTTGTTCATGCAACATGCATTCTCATACAAGTGACAAATACCACAGTCGACTTCTCAGCTTACCAGGTTGAGTTGTAGCTGTTGGAAGGATCCTCTGGGATTCAAACTCTGGCAGTGTGGTGCTCTCCAGATCTGTCACAGATCCTATATATATATAAACACAAACAGACTCTGCATATAAAAAAAAGTAACAGTTCAAAATAAGGCAAAAAGATAGACTTAAGACAGTTGCACCACATATACGGCATTTAGCAGACACCTTTATCCAAACTACAGGGGGCAGTCTTGGGGTTAAGGGTCTTGCTCAAGGAACCAGTGGTGGTGCTGTAGGTAGGATTCAAACCCATGGCCTCATGGTCTTGATGCAAATATCCAACCCTGAGTTACCTGAGCTATCTCCACCCCTTTTCCATTTCTACTTTAACTGACAACTCACTGACCTTGGCATATAACCACATTAGCCTTGTCATTGTTAATTATGTTAGTAACTGAGCATACCAATTAATTGAAAAGTTGACATTTTGTTTGGTCGATAGAAAACCAGTCTTTATCCAAAGACAGAGGGATGAAGTAGGTATAGGTTTACCTGATTGGCATGAGGGCAATGTAGTTCCATCCTCTCTCACCCACAGTCCATTCTGATCACACATGTACATGCCTACATCAGACAAACAATAAAAAATATGGAACAAGGAAGAGGTGCAAAATAATTGAAGCTATGAGTGGCAATGAAAGCCATAAGATTATCTCATTGACTTGTGATATCCGCACTGTGGTCTACTGAAGAACTCCAGCAGCTGTACAGGATCCTGGAGCCAAACGTGGTGCTGTTACTGGAGTTTTTATACACCACTTCTCCAACAGATCCATCTACAGGGCCACAGTCAATCACTGCCAGAGAGAGAGAGAGAGTAAAATGAATTTCATATTTTTAAACTGAATATAATCAAATTAAAAACATAAGTTACAAAGGGGACATTGGCTCAGAGACAGTACAGGAATTAAATGATTCTAATTAAAGGACAGTAGAATTACATTATTTCAGGACCAGTGGTGAAACTGTTCATCACTAGGGTTATGATTAGAGATCGACCGATATATAGATTTACCGATATTTTTCCCGATATTTAAGCATTTTACCATGGTTATCGGGTTCACCGATAAACACTGCCATCTGGTGGGTGTTTTGAGAATTACACGCATGGTCGCCATTGCAGCATGGCGTCTGAGGGGAAACTGCGTGCAATAATATATCCTATATTTAGTAAACTTTATTAAACATAACAGCTATTAATGCACACATTAGATGTGTTACATAAATGACTGATATGTAGTTTATGCACCAATGAAGACTTTAATAACAGTGCACTTTTTTTTGTTTTGATTTGTGTGCAAGGAGGGAGTTATTATTATAAATAAAACAGTTTGTTCAGTTCAGTGGTGGTGGAATAATTATGTCAAAAACAGAAGTATAATAGTAAATAAATATTGGTTCTGAATATTGGTTATCGGGCACTTAAACATGCAAATAACTGGTATCGGTAATAAAAATCAACATCGGTCGATCACTAGTTATAATAAAATACAATACAGTGTAAGTGATTGTAAAATTAAGTAAAAGAATAATAAAATGACTGTAATTCAAATCATCAGATACTGAAAAAAAGTGTGAAATTAAATTATGCCAATAGATACACCCTGACATGATTGCAGAATTATCATGATGGATAGGAGAAAAAATGTAATGGTGAAATTGCTCTGATTTATGGATGATTGCCAAACAATGGAATTTGATTGTGGGATTTATTGGTTCTTTTGGATAAATCCTTAAATTATGTAATTCAATTATTACAATTGATTAATACTGAAATGACTGTAGGACTACATTTTCCCATTGGATAAATACCGAGATGGCTGGATTAAATGATTCGAATGAATCCATAGAACAGCGAGTAAAGTGGTTGCAAGTCATAATTTCGTAAGATTGAGGCCAGGATCAAATCGAATTGTACCTTTTCTGCTGGGTCCTTCTTTCCTGATGAATTCTGCCCATGAGATGAGCTTCAGTTTGCAATGTGTCATGCCTGAGCACGTTTAGGCCTAATTATATTCTTGAGAGCGAAAGGTTCATTTTCTTAGGATTTGCTCCAGTGAACCTAACACGAGTTATCCCTCTACCCAGTTTACGCTTTTTTACTACAGATCAGTGTGTAGCATATAGCTGTGTCTAGTGTATAAATATTGGTAAATACAGTATACTTTTAATGGTAGGCAGGTTAGCAATTCTTTTAATTAGGTGAACATTTAACCGTAACAACACAAGGAAGTATTTTGTTATCGCCAATCAGTCACACCAAAGTAGCAAGCAACTGCAAATATTTAGTAGAACGCACATTACTAGTCCTCCATAATATCATAACCACCTGTCTGATATTGAGTAAGCTGCCATGACCTATTTAGGCATGGACTCCACAAGACATATGAAGGTGTACTGTAGTATCTGAGATCAAGACTTTAGCAGCACAGTCAACAGAGTCTTGATCAGCTTGCGATCTGGGTATGTTGAAAGGTAAGTCAACACCTTGGTAAATCCCTCAGACCATTCCTAAACATTTTGTGGAAGGGAGCATTATTCTGCTTAAAGACGCCACTGCCAATAGGGAATATTGTATCAGTTTTTGGACTGCAACATAGGCTAAATACACCTATTCCTACTGTGTTACTCCTACTCTGAAAGTGTGTAATCTACTCTAAAACTGCAGTAGTCTATTGAATATTGTATGAATAATGTTAAATAAATACACTGTGCCACACTGTGTTCAAAAGGAAATTTACTGTTTCAAAAGTTCACATTTAAATGTATTTTACCCCTTGACATACTAATGCATATTCCGATTGGAAGGGACACTACTTATGGAATGGGAACTAACTTTAAAACTCCTTTGAGAATTTCCTTCTCTGGTAGGTAGTGGAGGGGAATGGAAGAGACATGAGAGACAGAGAGGAACACAAAAGGGAAGGGGAGCAGTGAAAAACAAATAAGTGAGGAAAAAAATTCAGAGGTCTTTTGTAACTGTCACAAAACACAGATAATCCCTGTCTATGGTGTTTGAGTGTTCTGCAAGTTGTAATAAAGTTTTTTTTGCTAGCATTTTGTACACAGTAAACCAACAGAGAATCGCACTGATTAGTATTGTTAAAATATTTACAAATATTTACATATAAGAATTATTACATCTGAATCAGGAAAAGGATGCAAATACACTATATATGTCTATATTTGTAACACCAGATTGTCATATGATTTTACACAGTTGTTTGCAAACGTTAGAACACCTCTAGTGAGTTTACATGTGAAAATAAGCACATATCCTCTAAAGATCTAAAGAGAAAACACATTTTCAATAAAAGGATAAGATGCAGAAAATTAGTAGATTATGAAAAAATCTTGGTTTTTAAAACATCTGTATCATGTATTATTATTATTATTATTATTATTATTATTATTAGTAGTAGTAGTAGTAGTAGTAGTAGTAGTAGTAGTAGTAG
>JBBMFX010574599.1:0-14518 GCA_037832545.1 Rhabdalestes septentrionalis | reverse complement strand
GTGTGTGACGGGTGTTCCCGAATACGAAGTATTTGTTCGAAACAGTATGCGTAAAAAACATGTTATTTGTGCCTTTCCGAATACCGTATTCGTCTTCAGCTCCACCCTCATTAGATAAAGATGCTTCGTGCTTTTTCTGCATGGGGCTATACACTCCAAAACAGATCCTGAGGGATTACATTTCATAGGTCAGTCTGAAAAATTGCTTTGAATATCTTTGCCCATTTAAAAATCCCATTTAATAAACCTTAACCTTAGATAAGCCAGGTTAAGCTATCAAAACTCTGCATTTCTGTGTTCAAGTCAGCCTCCAAACAACGTTTTTGAGGCTACAAACTATATAAGATTGTTGTAAGCTCTTTAGTTATTTTTCTCAAATTCTAGAGATTTCCTAAAGAAATGCACCTCATTTTATGAATCTTAACCTTAGCTACGCTAGCATAGCTCTGCATCCCTGTGTTCAAGACAGCCTCCAAACAACATTTTGGCTAAAGGTAAGCACTGTAATATGGAATTTTATAATTCCCAAATATAATTAAAACAATTGTTCCGCCTTACCAGGGTTTTTCATTCAACACATTTTCAGAAAGCTGCCCTGTGATGTGTGCCACGCTAATTCAGCGAAACTGATGCTGAACCAGCATCATATGGTCAAAGCTAACATTTGGTGTCATTAAAACACAGTGGAGGTTTAATGATTCCTTCTGAGTGGACAGTCAAGGTGGATAAAGTAGCGGGGTGTGTTATCCAACCGTCGACATCAGGGCAAGCAGTCAGTGTATCTCTTGTCTTTAGTTGTGTCTATCTTCGACAAACTAAGGCTGCACCGAACTCCAAGCCTGAACACACTTATAGAGCAGCAACACAATGAAAAATCTTTCGCAGACAGTTCTGTTCCAAGGATTTTAGATCGAATCCTGAATATATTCAATACTGTGCCATGTTTATACAAAAAAAGTTTGTATTTTTTTTAGTCTTATTGTGTTTTCATCATAAAACCACATCAACCTGTATTAATTTACATGCTTTTGCCACTCACAGCATGGCGGATGCGCAAACGTATCCCAGTATGAACTGGGAACATAGAATGTGTCGTCTACCCTGTATGTCTAGGCACTGGGAGCCAAAAGAGTCCGATTTTCTTAGTGATCTGATTTTAGTGATCTGATCCGACTCATTATAAAGAGTTGACATTTCCAATGACTAATCACGTGATAGTGTAGTAGGAAAAGCAGCCTCGGGTTGAGCATGTCTGCACATTATGAGATGTCACATTTCTTGTACGTTTATTTTAATTTCTCTTGGTTTTGAGTGACAATCACCACTGACAACTGAAATGAAAAACCTATTCGCAAACTAAAAATCTAGTCGCATTGGTGACCATTTTAGTCACCATCTGGAGCCCTGCCGTGCTGGAAGATCTTCAGGAGTTAAAAGATCAAGACATCTGAGTGGTGGCACAAACATCAACCTTCAACCAGCTGCTGAGTATGATGACATTACCTTCATCCAGAACCTGCCCATCCAGAACGATGGAGAGCTGAAAGCCAACAGGCCAAATGCTGCTGTGAAGGGCGACAAGTAAAAGAAGAATGCACAAACTTCGGTAGGGAAACAAACACTGTACTGCTGGCCTTGTGTTTTCTTGTGATCTCTTTCTGCTCTCTGTGTAGTCCTGAAGTCTTGTGTTGTTTCTGTTTTGTTCTGTCAGAATATTGTGTATTTTTCAGGAAAACTGTGGTCAAAAAGGAATACTGTGGTTGTGGATGAATTTTGATGGTCCTAGAGAAAAATTGGGGTTGTAAGGGAACATTGTTTCGTTTCACTTTGTATCGTGTAGGTGACTGAAATTCCAAACACTTACTTGACTTCATATGAAGGATACAGAGATATTTCAAAATTGAAAATGTAACAAAATGTTTAAAACAAATGCTGCACATCACACTCCAGCAAGTCTAAAATGCCAGGCTAAGTCAAAAACACCACACAGTGAAGATCTTCAGCAGTAAGTCTCTGAGTCTATGTTCCAAAAGACATTGAGATTCAATTCAGGAGGATGAAGACAGAAAAACTACTTGTGGTCATAATAAAGAGAACGGAAAAGTTCAGTGACTGAATTCCAGGAAACATCATGGAGAGGGTTAACAACAAAGAGATGTTCTGCTGTTACATAAAGAATGGACTGTTTAGGTGTTGGAGTTGAGGAGTCTGATGGCCTGATAATAAAAGCGTTTCTGAAGTCTGTTTATGGTGTTACGAACCCGGAATGCTCTGGGGTCCCATAAGAGCCTCGTGCTGTCCGACCACTGCCGTACTCCATTGTTGTGATCAGTGCTGGACCTGCAATGAAAGGGTTGCATAAAGCCTGGGGTCTCATGCATGAATACACAGTCAGACCTCAGAGGGAGCAGCCTCTTGGTCGGCTTGTTTTCAGGGCATTATGGGATTTTTAAAATCACCTGAGGAATGTGTGGGCTTTAAAAACAACAGGAATTTCACTGTGGCCTCATATCGCCCTACAGATCAAAACACTGACCGGCTCACTGACCCATTAATGTTTTTGAGCACAAAGTTGTTCTGACTGAGATTAAAATTCTGATTAAGTGGCCACTTTATCAGAAAAACCCTCTCTATTCGGTCCAGATGGATGTGCTCCTGAGGGCAACCAAGCTACATACAGATTCACTGTGTATGTTTACAGTTTATCAGTGATGGAATAAAAAGGCTTTGTGAAGTGACACACATATGACACACTATTGTACAAAAGTCTTCACTTCTTTCTTTACATTTTGCTTCCAAAGAATTTCTTGTATTTTTTTTTTTGATATTGAGGAACAATTCTCCAGGCTTCCTTCAGAACTTCCAAATTCTCACTAGATTCAGATGAATATTCCAAAGGAGTGACATAAACATGAATCATTCAAACTTGAATTATTATTTATAGTATTGGTAGGAGCATTTGATACAGCAGAGCTGAGTATTAATACCTCCTATATTCATTTTGTTAGATTGTTTTGGATAACTAAACCAACGTGGATATATAATCTGCAGATATCCTCCTGACACAATCCAGAATTTCCTTGTGGAGCTATCTTGTGTTTTTATGTGTTTTTTGTAAAGCCCTGTGTTTTTATAACTGTAAATTAAATTAATTTATTACTCTATTTACTCTGCATATACCCAAGAAAACAATGGTGCATGCCAAAGAAAATGCATGTGCATGAATTACAGTACAGTCTATACAGGGGTAATGTCGGTATTTTACATTCTCGCACTGTTACAGCTGTTCAGTTTACAGTACAGGTACGGGTTTACCTATACAGTTGTTTAAGGGTAAAATATTAAGTTGAGATTAAAATTAAATTAGTGTTTTGTGAGCATATATGGAGGCTTATTTCGAGTTTACACTATAAAACTATCACATTACATATTCACATTTTAATTGGAAACTGTATCTACTCTTGAAAGAATTCCTACACAGGGTGGCGCTGGACCTGGTTCTTCTCTGGTGTTAATGTTAAGGAAGATCAGAATGTGAAAGATGCTGCAGAGACTCCTGTACTGAAAGTCTGATTTACAGTGGAAGATCCGATAATATTGCATCAAGCATAAATATCAAAGTAACATATGGCCATCTCAATGGAAACTCCCATCCTTATAAGCAAGCAATACTCGTGAGAGGTTTCTGATAAAGTGGCCATTGTTGTGGCTGATAAAACTCACATTATCACTACCATGAAAGTCATGGCCATTTTATCAGAAACACCTGTCAGGCAGGAGTTTCCAATAAGGTCACCAGACAATCTGGGATTTCTAATAAAGCGGTCAGTCAGAGTATTTGTATTAAAGCAGCTGTCCCCAAGAGCTGGAAGAGGAACTGTGAGGAACCCGTCCTCTTCCATATATAACACATACCTTGTCCATTACCACAGCTCTGTCCCTCATGGTCCTGGTACTCCATGCAGCCCGCTCGCTCCTCCAGCGCCGGACAGGCCTGCCCAGCATTTTGTGGTGTACTTTCGATGGAGCGGCTCCGAACACGGTACGAAGGCCTGCAGGGACGAGCACAGCCGCTCCAATGTGACCACTGGCTCACCACACATGGCTGGGCTTTGGGGAAAAAAACACATTATTAATAAAATATTGGCCAAAACTGTTGCAGTTTTTCACATAAAAAAGTCATTATTATATTACATATCTTTACAGAACAGTAGTATCTAGCTGCCTGTTTTATTGAATACTTTCTTTATTTTATACAGGATATTATTAATTTTTATATTCTCAATAGAATTTTTATATTCTCAATGCTATTCATCTTCCTCATTCACAATAAATCATGGACTAATTTTTCTGGCCACGCATTTATTTTCCAGTTTCATTATCCTAATTATTATTACACGTACTTAATATTTGTTTCATTTTAATGTCAAGTATTTCATACTTTGTATTTATTGTATTGTAAAATACTTTCTATTGCTAATTGTCAGTAGTCTGTGGAGAAACATCTTGTGCATTTAACTGTTGACTCTTGAATCTGGTGCAAACATCTTTTGGCCACAAAATACAATCAAAATCTATTTATCTCAGTTGTAAAACAGTGTACATATTATATAATCGTCTAAATACAAATATTAAACCAGGAATTTAAAAAAAAAAGGTTGCGGACAGGTTCAGGCTGATTCCTTCAAATTACAGCAGACTCGTGAGGACAGATTTAGACATGGTTTTTTGTATTATCTCTAATATCAGTTCTGAGTAAATACTCCACAGAGACTGCTTTTTAAAAATGATTTCTGCATATTTCATTTTTTAAATCCACTGTCTGACCTGTATTTGCAATACTCAGGATCATCAAAACCCCCTGAACTCCAGTAATCAGAACTGAATTTACATGACTGATCTTTCCATGTCTCGTCTACAAACATCCACTGAGATTTTTCCTAGTGTGTCACAGCCCACCCAGTACCTGCTGAGGAGCAGGTCTGTGGGCGGAGCCTGGAGAGGTCAGTTATCACATGTCTAGCAGTTGGTTAGGGTTGCGTAACGCTCAGTGTTCCGGTGTGAATACGGTTATGTAATCAGAGGCACCCCGTTGCTGCTGACTGGGCTCTGCTCCTGTCCCACAGGAATTCTGGCCAAGTTTATCAGCTCCTGCTTCTGCTTCTGCTGCTTCACTGAACTGTTCCAGACTGCGAGAACTTCAAACTTACTTTTAAACTTACACACAGATTGCCCAGACCACATTTTTCCACTCAGTGTCCATCAAACCCCCACAGAACCACCAATGACCATCCAGAACCATGAGTGACCCACACAAGACCACCAGTAACCGCCACAGGACCACCAGCAACCCCAGAGAGGGGCGCCGCCAGGGGGGGAAAGGTTAGAACGATTCTATGGGCCCAGCACTGACATGTTAGGGGCTAGTAACATTATCTTAATAAAGGGGTGGGGGCCCAAAATTCTAATCTTTCATGGGGCCCAAGATTTCTGGCGGCGCCCCTGACCCCACAGAACCACCAATGACCCCCACAGGACCACCCGTGACACCCAAAAGACACAGTGACCCCCACAGAAACACCAGTGACCCCAACAAGGCCACTAGACTCTCACAAGACCATGAGAGACCCCCAAAGGACCACCGAGTGGTGGATCATTCTCAGTGACACTGAAATGATAGTGGAGATTGTGTGTCACCTGAAGTGTTTAAATCCCGCCGTCTCTCTGCTGCACTAAGAAAAGTCCAAAATGTGCCAAAAATGTGCCCCCAGGACAGGACTGGAAGACAACCAACACAAACAGATCCATCATCAACTTTAAATCCAGCAGGATAGACAGGTCCAAATAAGTAAATAGGGAGTGGACAGTGTTTAAAAACTCCAACACACACATACACACACACACACACACTCCATTACCATGATAGTGTTTCTGCCGTTCACAAAACGATCCACTATCCAAATCAGACTTGCTCGTTGCTCCTCACATGCCAAAGATGGAACAGTTTGAGAGGCTCACAATAATGTTTTTTGTACCAACAAGGTTATTCAAAGCAAAACAAAAAAAAATGAGGGGGGCTCAAGACTTCAACACAGTACTGTACAAGTGGGCGGAGCTGGGGCAGGTGGTGGTCCTCTCTTACCTGAGCATTCAGCAGAGTAGTCGAAACAGCAGTCTTTAGATCTCACACAGTTTTCATCGCAGTAACACGTCCCGTAAACACGGTCACTCCTCCAGTCCACAGAGGAGCAGGTCAGGTCCGTCCCCAGGCAGCACTGCCCCGAACACCCCCCCTCCACAGAATGGAACGGACCAAAGACAACGGCCAGCAGGACAGAGGCCCAGCCAATCAGTGCAGACCAAACCATAGTGTCCAGAAAAAAGGGGGGAGGACAGGAGGGCCTCCCGTCTAAAAGACACTGATAGTGTGTGTGTGTGTGTGTGTGTGTGTGTATGTGTGTGTGTGTGTGTGTGTGACCTCCTTGCTGTGTCTTGTTTCCCATACACACAAAGAAAATGGTCCAGTTCTGCTGGTGATTGGGCCTGAGGGGGGTGTGGTTTCCTGCTGGACTCTGTGTGATATCCACTGTTGGAAACAAAATGTATGTCAGGGATGAATATGTAAATATTACAAGACAATATCTTTTTTTTACGATACATAACCTTTTACAATTTTTTTTACAATTACAATATATAACTAACGCCTTTGAACAAAGTATTTATTAAAGATTACAACATGTCTGTTGTGTTTTATATACTCCTATTGTAGAGAAAGAGTAAGTAAATAAATAAGTACATAGAGGAAGTAAAAAGTAGGGCAGTATGTAAATAAGTACATAAAGTAGGTAATTAAAATAAAGGAAATAAGGGAAATAATTAAGGAAGTAAATTAAGTAAGATAAAGTGAGTTAGAAATTAGTCGTATGATTTGTGCCCATTCTATGGTGTAAGAACTGTTTTCAATAAAAGCAAATCAGTAAGTGATTAAAGATCTAAAGCAGGGGTGTCAAAATTATGGTCCTGGAGGGCCAGTGTCCAGCACAGTTCGATGATCATCACACAAGACCACATAAGGACTGGAGTTCGACACCCCTGATCTAAAGTTAACAAGTAATGACCAAGTAAAAATAAAAAGGAAATAAAGTATAATGACTAAAGTGAATAAAATGAGTAAAGGAAGGAAAGTGAGTAAAGTGAACAGGTAAAGTCAGAAAATGGCTACAGTGAGTAAAGTAAGTAAAATGAATAAAGTGAGTAGACTGAGTAAATTAAGTTTGTAACGTGAGTAAAGTGAATAAGTAATATCAGTAATCAAGTAATATGAGTAAAGTAGGGTGAGTAAGGAGAGTAAATTAAGGTGAGTAAATTGAAGTAAGTAAGGTGGTGTGTAAAGAGTGTTTGGGCTGAAAGGGCTGCATTGACTCACCTATTTGTGAAGAAATCACTTACAGCGTTTGGCTGAAATAAAGCTTCATTCTGACGCTCAGTTCTCCACTGCATAAACACAAACTGTCACTCCGTACACCTCACTCTACCAACAGAGAGACGGAGGAAGAGAGAGAGAGAGAGGACGAAGGAGAGGGTGGGATCACTAAATTCTTTTTCTCTCCTGTTTCTCTTTCCTTCAGGTCTTTTCTTTTCTATCTTTCTTTTGCTGTTTTACCTTCAATGTCCTCCACTCACTCTCTGATCAGTGAGGAATGTGGCTCAGTTCCAGTAAAGAAAGCTGGATTTGGGGGAGGGGGGGCGGTGTCTAACTGTAAATCACTTTCACTGAGGGAGTCTGAGCCGTTTCCTCATTACAGTAATGAAGATCTGATTAGAGGGGAAAATAATGTGCTTTTTACTTTCTGATTTAACTCAAGATAGCTGTTTTAGCCTCTATAAGACACCCCCCCCCCCCAAACACACACACACACCAATCACTATTTTAATAGGCAGAATACATTTAACCCAAGGACTTTCCTTTTATTACTGGGTATTCTCTCAGAAATTAACAGTGTGTTAAGCTCACAAACCTAATTTAAACATCAGTTTATGAAAATCAGCATTAAATAGATTTGTATAAATACAAAAAATATTTTAAGCTGCTAGCAGAGAATGCCTGTTTTTTCTTTATAAATTACAAATTGTTTACACTGTAATGCTGCTGAAATGCAGGAGTTGAGCTAAAATGTAAGCTTGTTAGCTAACTTTGGAGAATTCACTGAAATGCAGTTTGACTAAAATAAAGTATTCTGCTGAAATTTATTTTAGCCGACATACCCATCAGACGATTTTTGTAAGCCACCAATCCTTTAGATGTTTTTTTCATTTAGCATGCAAGCTAAATTTATCTGCGATAAATCTGCGATATTGATCAGTTTTCTTATGAAAAGTTCACTTCAGCTACTAGATGTTGTTGAAATTAAGCACGTTACCCCACTAACGCCTGATAATTTGCTGAAATGTAGCATTTTGATTATTGTAGCATGCTAGTCAGCTAACGATTTGCTGAGGTGTAGGTTGTAAGCTCCACAGATATTTCTGATTTGTTGGTCAACTTTTCATTTAATTAAAATGTGACTTGTTTAAACTGGTTTTCCTCTAGCTCACTTATATTTTGACATTTTTTGTTGAATTGTATCATTGGCGTATTAGCTAGCTGAGTTTTTCTTAAAATTTAGATTAGCTGAAAAATTATCTGAAAATTTGCTGATATGTGCCTCTTCTTGGTGCTTGTTCTTCTGAAAATCATGTTATCTGAGCTTATTTTTTCTACAGCGCCCTGAGGAATTTCATGAGTGAAGAAGAACTTCAGCTTCTCTCTCTCGCTCACTCAAACATATTCTCTTTTTCTGTCTCTTGTTCATTCTCTTTCACTGGACAAAAGTATTGGGACGCCTGACCATTACACCAACTTTAATGATATTGCACTGAAATACATAGACTTTAATCTGTACTTTAATATGGAGTTGGTCCACCTATAACAGCTTCCAATATTCCTGGAAGGCTTTCCACAATACTTTGGAACTACTGTGGGAATTTGTGCCTAATCATTCTGTAGAGCATTTATGAGGTTATGCACTGATGTTGGACTGATGAAGTCCTGGCTTACAAACTCTGTTCCAGATCATCAGCCGCATCAATGGATGCGGCTGCATAGAGCCCCGACCTCAATGTTTCTCCACACCTAACTCATCCTGCCACATCTTTAAGCTCTGCTTCCCAAATTGCTCCTCTGGGCCGGCCTGAAGGTCACCATCTGAACCTTCTCATGTGTGGATCTGTCAGAGTGTAGAGTAGAGCCCTGCGCAGGACTGTTTTTATATCCCGCTCCTGCCCAGCCCCGCTGAATTTCTGACGATTCCCGTCCGCACTGCTCTAACACAAAGTCCAGCTTTACCCTCTTTTTCGTTACAATTTTAAAGTTTTTCCATATCTCAAGTTCCCCCAATTCTAGTTTTGTTTTATATTCTCCCTTCGCAATTTTATTACCAACATCAGCTGCATCCTCCATCCTGCTAATCTAACAATTTTGGGACACGCTGTCAATTTTTGTCCCGCCCACTATCTCTGTTGCTCCCACCCGCAGCAAACTAAAACCCGCCCAATCCCACGAGATATGCTTTGGATCCCGCTCCCAATGCAGGGCTCTAGTGTAGAGCATAAAGGGTCCTTGACCTCTGACATGTAGCTCTATATTTTATTTACTTTGTCGTTCTATACTTAAAGGGGAATTCCACAGACTCATATGAACTGATTTTCTTCACAGCATTGGTGAGAGGAACTAAGAGGCTCTCTCCAAAACCCACAATGAAGCTCCATGTGTCTCTGAGTGATTGTATGGATGTTAATGATTTTAAAATATTGAATCTGAACCAAACCATTTTGGGGCTACTTTACCTGACATCACCCTCCATGTATCCCTCCACCATGGATGGATTAATTTTAGGACCAAAACCTTCTAAGAACTCTGGTAGGATAACAAGAATCATTTCATGGGTTAACTGAGCTTTCTCAGGCTTTAGTTGTCTGGTTCCATTTACCTCCACTATGAACAGTTCTGATCCTCTAGACATATGGAGGACATTTTTTCACCACTTTACATTGCAGTTTAAATTTCAGCAACTCCATGAACCCATTTGTGTCATGTTTTCCTATTTAAAATACAAATACCTCTTAAATGTAATGTAGATACAAAACGCAATTTAGGGCCCAGCTGGATGTACCTTTGAGGGGTCATTCATTCTGTTTATAAGTCACAGTCTATGACTTTGTTTATGTTTAAGTATATGTGGGAGTAACCATGGAGACATTGATATTACAATCACAATATTTGTTCCACAATAAAATATTATCGGTTCTTCCTGTTAATCAGGCACTCAGTACCAAGACTCTAGTACTCACACACTCAGACCTTCTTTACTTTACTTTACTTTAACATGAAACGAATCAGGTCCAGCGCCACCTAGCGGACTATCAGTGTAGACAAATATACCAAAATAAAAGTCTATACAATACACACATTAAATATGATCAAGTATCAAATAAATAAATATTAATCATTGTTTCTTCTCTAGTTTTACAAATATTTTAGCCATGTCAGTAAATAAGTAATTTGAGCTACATTATTGCATTGTAAATCAGCAATAAATCCACATTAAATCCAGACTTGTTTTTATTTTTCAAGTCTTTGCAAGCCTTTGTTTCTGGGTTGAGATTGAAAAAGTATGAAAGAAATATCAACTAATCAGGGAAACAGTGTGGAGCAGAAGAATCTGAGCGGTTGTGTTTGTCTCTAGCCAAGCTGAGCTGAGGGAGCGGGGCTGAAATGATAAACCGCTTGTGGGCTGGTTTACAGCAGCCCTTTATTAAAGGTCCCTTTGTTTACTGTTTGTTCCAGATCATTTTGCCTCACTAAACTTGAAAGGCTGGGAAAAAACAAGCTGACTGAATAAAAGTCCTTCAGTGAGTCTGAAGAGTAAGTTTCAGGGCCAGAAAGCCTTTAGAAAACAAAAACAACCCAACATTGTTAACTGTACCATGGTATATAACTCCTTGCAGATGTTTATCTTCAGAACTGTAGGCCCAACTTTTTTGTATGACAAACCATACCAGGCACTCCCCAGCCCATTCAGTCCAAATTGTGGAAATTTTGCTGCCTTTTTAATTAACTGTTTTTGTGATGTCACGGAAAAAAACACCTATTCTGCCTACAATAGTTTAGCCCTGCCCATTCACACTGAAGTTATGAGGAGTTTCTGTCCCAACTACCTTTAACAAAGTACAATAACGGTCAGCCAATCAGAACATAACTCATTTACATATGCCAGCTTTAAAGGCACAGTAACAAAAACAGCCTGTTTCAATTCTATCGGTTAGAGAGGTTGAAAATATTTATACAGATGGTTATTCATAAATATTAGGTAAAAATTATATATATATATATAATATATAAATAAATCACATTTAATATAAGACATGGCATCTGTAAACACAGGTATTCATATGTGCATACAATTTAATATACTTAACAATATATCATTGTTATTGTTTGACCACAATATATATTCCAAATACATCATAATTATAAATAAAAGAGAAATTCAGCCGGTACTATTGAAGGGGGCTGGATCATCTGCACCAACATTCCTCCAGGGTCAGATATGTCTCGATTTGGTGGTTAAATCCTTTTTGATCAGGATTCCTGCCTTTTGTTTTTCTTCAGATTTTTTACCTTCTCCTGGCGCACCGTTTCCACTTCTAGTATGGAGATTTCTGAAAGTCTTTGGATAAACAATGGTTGAGCCCCCAAAACAGGATCAGGATACGGCTTAGCTACAAAACAAACAAACAAATAAAAACAATCGGAAACATGTACAAATAACTAGGGGTAAGACATTACCAGAAGAAAACCAGAGTCATTCTAGGGTCCCAGTTATACAGTTCAAGGGCTCAAATTATGCAAAACAAACTTTCAATCCTTTTTTATTTAGAACATAAACAGTCGAGTTTAAACGGTCAACAAAATGCTCCAGTGTTTCTAGCACTAGTTCCTGATGCACAAGAGTTCACCAGAACAGGCAGATTCTGGTTAAGGACAGGGGGACCACGGAATTCAGTTTTGGTTCACTAAACAGTAATGAACATACCTGTGCTTTTAAATCCAGAAGGGAGGAGATTTCGCACTCGGTTATTTGTCTTCAACCTGCAGAAAGAAAAATCCATTTCCAACCAGCTGAGAATATTAATTTTGGGTTTAGATTACGAGGCGCTGTGCTGAATGTGGTTCTCCGGGTCACCTGTCTTTGAAACTCTGAGCATAAATGACTGATCTCCTTCTCCCGACGGGCGGCGTGGTGACCGTTAACAGAACTGATGAAACTGACGGGAGGTCAAATCCCCCACAGGACCTGAAAACAGAGCACAGAAAAATCACTTATTCAACCATGTTTATTTTACTGATTCATTTAACTCTTATTTACTAAAGAGAGTTCTTACAACATATATCTTACTGCTGCGTTTTCTACAGAATGCACATACTAACCCAAACTTGCACAGCTCCGTGATTCTGTTGGGCTGCTGTTTCCTATGCGAGAATCTGTTTAAATTGTGGGATAGATGTACCGGGTAATCTTGAGACAGAGGAGGCAGGACAGGATTCCTCAGCGCTTCCTCTGTGTGGACAGATGTGACAAAAACAGGTGAGGCCTGTGATTAACCCACAAATCCCTCATTTAGAGTTCAAACATTACATTTTAGTTCAAACATTACATTGCTCAGTTAAATAAACAATTCCTTTACTGGTTCCATTTAAAAGTTCTAAATTATGGCATTTTCCCTTTTTTGGTTAAAAGCAATATATTTAACTTAGAATGCACCTTAAATTTCTATTCAGTTACAAATGAACATTTTGCAGGCCTGTTGTCTCTAAAAGACTGATGTAGACATAACTTATTATTTTTAATATCTTAACATCAAAAGGAAAAACAATATCAATGATTAAGACTTTATGCAGATATTTTCTTTACTTTTTCTTTAAATGTGTAGTCTCCCTGAACAGAATCACCTCCAGCATTTCCATGTTCATGGCTTTGATTGATCAGAACCATTTTACTGGAAAAGTACCTCTGCGTTTTTGTGGAATTTGTCTTCCTTTGGAGCGGCTACAGAACAAATGCTTGATAATTACACTGGTCCAGATATATTTATACTGATTGAATTGTAAATTCATCTCATTGAATCAACAGGTTTAGACTCGCTCTGTTCCCCTTCAGACACAAAAACACACATCTACAAATGCCACACTCACACTGACCCAGATGTATATATTTGTTTTCTTGTTTTGTGTGTGAGAAGGAGAGAAGTGACGGAGAGACCAAAAGACACAAAACGCCAAAGTGCACCTCCTTCCAGTTACTGTCAAATGACAGTTTGTGTTCGATTTTCAACATTCAGTCATTCACTGCATACACTAAGTCTGCTAGATAGATCATCCAGCTCTAGTGTGAACGTAGCTTAAACATGCACCTCTGAAATGATTCTCGTGGTGGATGCCGTTCCTCCATCTCTTATCAAACAGAAAGTGTCGTCCACACTCGTCACTGTCGGTGCTTTCTGAGCTCAGTCTCCTTAATCCTGCAAAGTCTTCTGCTACAAAGAGAGAAAAGACACACAAATAGTTTATCCCATTCTCCTCCAGCCCTCCTCCTGAAGATCAGACACAGACCCCGCCCGCTTAATACTCCAGCCAATCAGGGCCTTCTGAAGTTCGTTATCCAGAGCAGGTCCTGCAGATTGTTTATCCAGAGAAGCAAAATGCACAGAAAGACAACTGATCTTTGATATTTTTCACATACAAAAAAATCACTAGAATGCAGAAATTGGGAATGCAAACTGAACTTACCTGGGTTTGAAAAATTTCCTAAATTTATCTTTTTTATCTTACTTTGATCAACTTAATTATTCAAATTAAATTATTAAATACCAGTTTAAAATATCGGTCAAATAAAAAAAAAATCCTTCAAGTAAATAATCTGCTTATTCCAATTTGATTCCGGTATCATCAGAAATTCCTAGTGTTTCAACAAGCCTCATTTTACCGCATTTATTTCTCAACAGATCTGCACACAAATATATAGAGCATCTGCCTTCAGTCCTCACATCAGTGTATCCCTGTGTTTTCTTACAGATGGTAATCTAATGCCAGAGTACTTCTCCAATAAAGTGATAACTAATTATTCATTAGTCAATAAATATAGCAATACTGCAGAGGACTCTGTTCAGAGACTAAGTTTTAAAACCAAAGTAACAGAACCTCCTTCTTACAGTGATTTAAATTGAGTATTTAGGTGCAATTTTCCTACTGATGTTACTCATTAAGGGGTTATAAATAGCAAGATCCATCTGCATTAGTCTTACTTTCCTTTAAGTCGAAATAATTCCCACAACAGAGAGTTAAGTGTGTTATTATCAATAAAATACCAAACCTCACTCCAAGTACTAGGCCGTCAGTCCGCATGTCAGTTCAGGTCCA